>BQNB010088461.1:0-5000 GCA_026074375.1 Tanacetum coccineum | reverse complement strand
TTAGAGATAAACTAGTCAGCTGGTCCTCAAAGAAACAGAAGAGTACTGCGATCTCAACAACAGAGGCTGAATACATTGCCATGTCTGGATGTTGTGCTCAGATACTTTGGATGAGATCACAGCTTACAGACTACGACTTTGTCTTCAATAAGATTCCCTTGTATTGTGACAATCGCAGTGCCATTGCGCTCTGCTGCAATAATGTCCAGCACTCCTGGTCCAAGCACATTGACATTCGACACCATTTTATTCGAGAGCAAGTTGAGAAAGGCGTGGTTGAATTGTACTTCATGACGATGGATTATCAGCTCGCATATATATTCACTAAAGCATTACCAAGAGAGCGGTTCGAATTCCTACTCCCGCGACTTGGTATGAAGAGTATGTCTCCGGAAACTCTTAAACGTCTTCAGGAAGGAGAAGAGGAGTAAAGGATGGTCCTCCTATATCCTATGTAAATATGTATATATATCAAATCTTAAAAAGAAAATACAAAAATATAAAACCTACAAAAACCATAAAAATCAGAAAATAGAAAATACCAAAAATAGTTTTTCAAGACATGTCTTCCATTTATCGATAACATTTACGGTCCTAGAAATGTCATTCAATAATGACACGGGTCTTTAAATGAAGCTCGAATGGAAGTTCAAACTTTTCAAAACATGTCTTAGTGGCTTGCAGTTATTTCAGACTGCAACCCGCTTTTCAAATTAAGGAAAGCATGTCGCCAAAAAGACGGCTGTTCCTAACAACGGGTGATTCAGTTCTCCCGGGCATGGGTTACTTTATATCCATGCAACCTCGATCTAATGTACGCTTCAGTGCATTATTTCTTGATCCAGAAGAGAAGTCTTCTTTTTATCCAAATAATTTTCCGTCTATGATTCTTTAGAAAATTATTTGTGTCTCACTTGGTGGAAAGGTGTTGTTTGAAAATTAATCGGACTTGATTTTCTCAAAATTTGGCTCTCAATCAACGACTACTGCTCTTTAACTAGAAAACGGGTCATTGATTGAGGGGGAGAGTGGTTTCAAATTTATGATATCTAACGGGCACTTTTGATTCATCATATAAATAATTGAGAAAGGTTTTGTATCTAACGGGGTTACAGTTTAAGGGGGAGTTAAACTTGTGTTAACTCAAAAGGCCAAAGTTGTCATTTATATGAAAGTATAGGGTCTTATGTGCTATTTGCTATTTGTTTCCTCGACTCATTAAATGTAAAGGACCATTTGTGCCATTTATGTATCTCAAATAACCCCTTAGTAATACATATGTCTTAAATGGAGAAGAATTTAGAAAATGAGGGACCAAATCTGCCATATTCTAAAAGTTTGACCTAGGTATATAAAGCCCTTTACGTTTTGACTCGGTCAAATCTCCAAAAACTAGTCAAGTCTTTTTCTCTCAACCCAAAACTCAACCTTTGCGATTTGCTTGATCTGTATCCATCTGTGTGATTTCGTGGTTAGGTAATGTCTAGATATCATTCTTTGTCATCCTCTCATGCTTTATCTGTTAATTCATGGCTTAAATCTCATTAAATCACTTGTTTTGTAGATTTTCGTTCTAAATCACCATCAAAATCTTGGTAAGTGTTTCTAATTAAGTTTTGTTTGTTAGGTTAGCATTAGTCTACATTCATGATGCTTAGTTAATGTCCTATTTGTTTCCCAAATAGCCAATTTATGGTCTGTTTGATTTCCGTGTAATAAGTTGACTTTTTGAGTTAAACATGTAATCGTGTGATGTTTGTGGTGATGTTTGCTGTTGGTATATTAGTTAGTAAGTATCATTAAATGTATATAATGATCTAACTATGCCGTGGATACCTTGATTTGTAAGTTAGAATCTGTGCATTCAAATGTTCTTGATTGCGTTTTGGTTTGATGTTCTTGTTTGTGTTTTGTCTGGGTATTCATGATTGTGTTTTGCTTATCAACTCTTGGTTGCATTTTGGTTACTTAATCTAAGTTGCGATTTGATTATAAATGTTAAACAGGTCAAAACGCAATTATTGCGTTTTGCTTTGAAGACAATTAAAATATTAAAATAATAAAGCCCTCATTTTAAAAAAATTTCAAATGATTGCGTTTTGTCTATTATTTGAATATTATATTACTTGCGTTTTGCCTGTTGCGATTTGCTGCTTGCGTTTTGATTAACTGTGTCTTGATTATTTTGAATAAAATATTCATTGCGTTTTGTTGCTTTGCGTTTTACCTGTTGCGATTTGTTTCTTGCGTTTTAAATGGACTGCGTTTTGATTATTTTATATAAAATATTCTTTGCGTTTTGATGGTTTGCGTTTTTCTTGTTACGGCTTGTCTCATGTGTTTTGAATGGATTGAGTTTTGATTATTTTTAATAAAATGTTCATTGTATCTTGACTGATTGCATTTTGCTTGGCTGAGATTTGTGACTTGTATGTGATTGCGTTTTGTTGTTGTGACTGCGTTTTGTGTATTTTCTAATAAAATATTCAATTGCGTTTTGTGTCTTGCGTTTTGCCTAGTGTGTCTTAACCTTTGCGTTTTGTCTAGTATTGCTCATCCATTGCGATTTGGTCACTGTGGTTTGGTCATTGCGTTTTGTCTTCTCTTCCATGAGTTAACTTCCGTTGACTCAAGAGTTGACCAAATCTGTTGATCACCACTTTTTAATATGATCTAAGTGTCCGTTTCCTGGATTTAGTCCATAACTGATTAACTCTTGAGCATTTGCTCACATCTAACATCTCCTTTCTGTATGTATGCCTTTCTGTGGATGTGATTGTGCAGATACAAATGGCTGATGTTAATGTTAATGCTCCTGCTGAACAAGCACCTGCAATGGCTCTACCCACTAGAACTGATGATCAAATCCTGCCTCGCAACTGATGGGTGGCTGTAGGAAAAAGGAACTGCTATTTGGATGTTGAGAGGTCGCATAGTAATCCAATCTACAAGATTGCAGTGGACATTCTGAAGCAAACTAACTTCTTCGGATCTTTTATTGCTTCCTCGACAATCCCATCAATCTATATTCAGCAGTTTTGGGACACTGTTCGATATGACAAAACCACAGGGAATTACAACTGTCAACTAGATGAGCAATGGTTCGATCTAACCAAAGACACTCTCAGAGACATCCTTCAGATCACACCAGTCGACAACAATAATGCATTTACTTCCCCACCAACTCCTGATGCCCTTATCAAATTTGTCAACGATCTGGGTTACCCAAAAGTTGTCATAACCTTGTCTGATGTGGTGACTAATGACATGTTTCAGCCATGGAGAGCACCCACAACAATCATTAATTTGTGCCTTACGGAAAAGACTTCAGGGTTTGAAAGACCAAGGGCTCCGATGTTACAAATTCTTTAGGGCGTCCTTAATTGAGCCCATATTGATTATGCAGAGAGGATGTGGGAAGAATTTACCAAATCCATCCACACTTTCATCAATGACAAAAACAAACTAGCACAACACACTTAGGGAAAGAAGAAAGCCACCATTATTGTGATCCCAAGTGTTAGGTTCTCCAAGCTTATCATCTATCGCTTACAAAGCAAGCATAAATTCCACCCGAGACTAGGTTCTACACTTCATTTTCCAAATAAGGCGTCTGTTTTAGGTTACCTCAAGTTTAGTGCTAAGGGAACCAAACGGGAAGTCTTTGGGATGCCTATTCCGAATGATCTTATCAATGATGACATTCGAGGTGAACAATACTACAATGCTTATCTAGAGAAAGTTGCTAAGCATCAAAGATATCTTGCTGGTGAAGAAGTTAGTGATCCTGATTCTCCTGCACCTAAACTTGCTAAGGCTACCAAACACAAAGCAACCAAGAAATCTAAGCCTTCAGTACCTAAAGCAGCAACAGTCACAAAACCTACAGTCGCCAAGGCCTCCAAGTCTCAACAACCCAAATCTGCACCTGTCAAGCCTCAGGAAAAGAAACGAAAGCTGGTACGGAGATATCTGAGGCACCATCTCCAGCTAAACGATCTAAAGCTGGAAAGGTGACAAAGAAGCAAAAGCTAAAGAGCCCTTTACAGTTAATTGACGAATTTGCTGATGAAGGTGTTCCAGAGAATGAACCTAGGCTTGACGATGAAGAGGCTGAAACGTAAAGGGCAATGGAGGAAAGTTTAAAGGAGGTTCATGATGCGCATCGGGGTCCACTTCCTCCTGTTGTGATCAGGGAACCTGACTCTTGGAAATTGCCCTTGATCTACTCACCCTTCAGACACCAAAGAAGAAGAGCCTTTCTAAACAATATATCTTCCAAAGGCGCACTTCCATACCAACTAAATCCTCTGGATATGATGAATCTTCTTCATTATATGCTGAACTTGGGTTGACAGTCAGTGAGACGGAATCTGATGAAGAAGTGCCGGGGATTGTTGCTAGAGTTCAAGATGAAGGCCAGGCTGGACCAAACCCTGGTGAACATGATGAAGGCCAGGCTGGACCAAACCCTGGTGATGCTGCAGCGTCTCAACCTCCATCAAGTCATGTTGTTCATGCTGGACCAAACCTTGAACACATGGATCTTGAGGCCTCTGATACTTCAATTCAACCAAACCCTGAGCAAATGGATGAAGAATTCACTACAACGGCTTATCCAAATGTTCAGGAGAACCTTAAACTCCCAACTGAAGGTGAAGTAAGACTTGAGGAACCTGCGAGCTCAGCTGGAACCCTGTCTTCTCTACAAAATCTTGACAAGGAACTCAGCTTCACCAATCAGTTCCTTGCGGAGAAGTCACAGGAAGACGAACCTGAGAAAACCAATATTGAAGCGGAGGTTCAATCTATGGTCACGGTTCCCATACATCAGGACACCTCGTCAGTTCCTCTAATGACCACTCCGGATATTGATCTCACAGTCTCTCAACCTGTCCCCTTAACGGTTCGGTGAGCTTGAACAACATATGGCGGATCTGGTACAAGCCAACTTAGCCCTGGAGGAAAGGATGGACAAACATGGGTCCAGATTGTACAAA
>BQNB010088460.1:0-27656 GCA_026074375.1 Tanacetum coccineum | reverse complement strand
AATTGAAGAATCATCCCGAGCAACATATCAGGGGAGTTCCCCGTTCTAATTCTATTTCCTATTTTCTTTATTGTTTTATCTATACAATGAGGACGTTGTATAAACTAAGTGGGGGGATGAAGAATTAGAATGCCTAATTGTCCTTTCTTTTACAAATAACATACTAATATGCTTAAATTATGCCAACTTTAAAATTTTTTCTAGCATAACTTTTGTAAAAATTACTAGATACATGACCTCGTGCACTATAACCCTTAATGCCTAATTGTGAGAATTAAGCCTATTTCGTTTCTAAATGCTTACTAAAAATTCCACAAAAATTATGAGTGTGCCGGTGATGTAGTGGACTTTAGAACTTGGCCTGGTATATCACTCGAGACCACAACGATGAGTACTATGGATATATATAGAGAAACATTTTTAACTGGTAAATTTGTAGGAATACACCAAAAAGCCTATATGTTGTAAAATTAACTAACTACACTGGTTAGTTATATACCGTATAACCCTTTGCTTACTCTCAATATACGAGTAAGATTCCCTAGAAAAACCTGTTAAGCCATTCCTGTCTTTTTCACACCATATGTATATTTTTGTTACACCTTTACACCTTAGCCTACCATGTAGATTAAGCCTACTCAATCAAAGTTGCTAGTTGCTTTTGTGTAAAGTTTTGTATTTCCGGTTTCAAAGTGAAATTTTCTATCTCTGTTATGATCGAGAAATTGCATAATGCAATGGGAAAATATGTAGCTCGTGTATTTTGCTACTTTCGCAATTATGTATTATGTCTGAAGATGTAGTGTTGAAGGAAAAATTATCCGGAAAAATTATGATTGTGAAGACGGTGAAATTGCACGAGGATTATGTTATAAAAAATGGAAAAAATAGAAAAATGCATCAAAAAAGAAAAGGAAGTTTTTAAAGTCGGTTCATTAAACTTAAACCGAAGAAATTCTTGGAAGGATTGATTATTCATTGATATGTGACGATGTATAGTTTTGTATTAAGTGGCCGATATCACCACTTTTGTAAAAGTAAGTTTGGGTTGTTCGAGAAGTTGACCGTTATGGGAACGCCAACTTAGGTTGTCTTTGTCATCTCTATGATCGAGGCGTTTGTGTATATTTCGAGTCTTTATCATGGAATGGTCGGGGAAAAGTTACTAGCAACTACCTTATTTGTTCAAGCTTAATCTATTTGTTTTGTGAATTTTATTTAGCAATAATTTACTTCCCATTCCTAGCAATTAACCTTAGGTTTTACTCGAACGAGGTTGGAGTGAGTCATGCATGTCTATTCCGTTGTTACGGCCATGTATGCGTGATTTAGCCTCCTCGTTGGTTTACGACTTTTGGTGAAAAATAGAAGGTCCTTACCCTATATTATTCGTCATCTTAACCTTTGGTTAAGCTCGAATGAAGATGTGTTCGAACACACATGTCTATTCTGTCGTTACGGCCGTGTATGTGTGCTTCAGCTGCCTTGTTGGGGTGGTACTATCGGTGAAAGACTGTTAGAATAATTAAACCCATAACCTTTAATAAAACCCATTTTACCTTTTGACTCTCTATTGGTGGAGATGTGTATCATTGTAAAGCTTATGATACGAAGCTAATCACGACCGAGCAATTGAGTGTACCACTTAAATGTTACACCCTAGATTAGTTGAGTGATCTGAGTGATTTCATTTCCATATTTCATGAGGTGCTTGGTCTTGTACAGGTGATTAAAACGAAAGAAGTGCTTAAACGGAAAAATCCTTGACTTCGGTTAGGATACATTTTTCAATATAATCTAGAGTCTACTTGAGGACAAGTAGGATTCAAGTGGGAGGATATTTCATGACATCAAATAACATCACATTTATACCATTATTTATCTCGAATAAACTAACCACTTTTGTATAATTATTGCAAGAATGTGTACTTAATTGCTTAAAAGTGTTATTTGCAGTAATTGAGGAGTGATTTGTGAAGACATGCTAAAAGGTACGTATTTTGGAGCTAAAACGAAGACATTTGAAGATTACTCATTTCTGACCAATACGCCGTATCCAGGAAAGAGATATGGCGTATCAGCGCTAAGTCTTCACAAGAAAACGCGTATTCACAATTCCCAATACGACGTATCCACCTTCTTCCATACATCGTATCCATGAAGATAACTATTCAGAGATACAAAAATATTATTATTTTGGGAATGTATATTGTATTGATTGTAAACTTTACGCGCACTCCAAGGGATACACCCCAATACGCCGTATTGGCCTAGCCCAATGCGGTGTATCCAGGCTTTTTCAGAGGTTATAAATAGAAGACTCAAAAACGAATTTTCAGTGTGCAAAATCATATTCTTCATCCATACACATAAAAGATGATTTTCTGAAGAGAAGAAGAGCAATAAAGGTCAAGGATTGATCACGATTCCATATAAGACACCGTGTAATTTTCTTACTCTTGTAATCATTTAATTTTTGGTATCATTCGGTAAAACGTTTAGTTTACCTTGGTTATTTTATCACGCTTGTATAATTACAATGGTTAATGGGCTAATACCCTCGGGTATTAGCTATCTTAATGAAGATTTAATGTTTGGTTTGTTTTAAAAATCAAATTTTCTTATTTATCCATTGAGAGTTTAAATTATGTTTATTCACATGTTGTTCTTGTTTTCGTGTGTGAATTGCGACCTATCATTCAACTGGGGTTAGTTACGCCTATCAATGTGAAGCAAGATTACTAGGGATAGCCTCCATATGTGTTTTTATATACAGAACCAATTGGATCACATGTAAGTTATCTCTTTGTCTTTAAATTAAGAGCTTAATGGATCGGTAGTGAACCGTAATGTTTTCAAACAAGTTTGTTCTTGAATTAATTGATAAAGATTTGACATAGTGGACTTACCTAGTATATAAAATATCGTAAAATATGTAAGTGGGTAAAGTTCGATGGTCTAGGGTTTATCAAGATCACCATTGCTATAATCCCTAGATAGATTATAATTAAACTAAAAGGATGCTTTATACGGATGCGTTAATTGTGACAGGATTCAACGTGTCTGGGTCTTAGGATGATGTCATGCCTAAGTCTTAAGAATGTTATGCCGCTTCGAGATAAGAAATCATTGCACTAAATAAACAAACCAGCATTTAATCGGATTTAATATGGCTAATGCAGTTTTCTATTTATTTGCTATGTACCGATCTTATCTTTCTGATTGTTTTCTTGCATGTTTATTGTGTTTAGAATTGATTATTGTCACCATAAAACCTGTGTCAGTCTCTCAGGCTGAAAATCCCCCATATCCGTTTTGGATTTGGAAGCGGTTATACGTTAGGTCCAAACAAGTAATTAGAATTAACGTAATTAGAGTAATTAAAATACTGATAGATTTTAAGTTAACAACCTCGCTCTTAGTGTTCGACTCCTTAGTTACCATGAAACTCCACCTGATCGGGTACACTGCCCGTTAAAGTGTTGTTTTAGGATAAGTCGGCTAAATATAAATTTAAAACTTAGTAATCAATAAATTAACCATACACGACAGCACATCCGTGTTCTTTATTTGGAAGGTCCTTCATGCGGTCTTCGTAGGACTTCTACACGAAGTTTTACAACTCCCGAGGCAGAGAACCTAACCGTTGTAGTAGTAGTATAGGCAAGACTCGGGGGTTGTTATCGTTCTCTAGGGGAATAGGTTGGGAAGGCTTGGTCACGGTCTAATAGAATTCTAGGGGTTGAGGAAAAAGATTATTTTTGTATTTTTATGTTTTATAGAAAGCAGGTAAATCTATGGTTTGAGAGGTTGGTTTGTTTAACTATTATCTAAACTAATTAATCTAATCTACTGGTGATAACTTTATGATAATTGAATGTATTTACTTAATCATGCATTACTAATTAGATTGCTTCTCCTAATCCCGCTGCCTTGTCACACTTGTGATGATCTGTGTAAGTATTTCCTAGGTCATGAACGGATTACACGAACCCACCGTCTATTTAATATTCCGTTAAGGCAACGCACAAGTAAGGTAGTATGAAGACTATTACAAGACCCCTAAGAGTATATTAAATGCGTGTGAAATACTTATGGAGGGATTCAACCATTTAAAAGGGGGTAAGGTGTATTGAATGAATGCTACCCGATGGTATCCTTTCTACGCACTCACATTTCCCTAGACGTGTCTACAACTATACAGACGAAAGCTGGTTTTCTAAAGCCTAACGCGCACACTCCTCAACAAAAAGCAACAGTAATAGGATCTACAATCTGACTTTCATGCAATCATAAGCAAATACAAAGGAGGGTTTAGCCTCGCCTGTTATAATGAAAGCATGAGATAAATCAATCAAACAAACACATAGCATATTAAATGTTTAATGTGATTAAATGATAGGATAACCTTACTTGAATTAAAACATGGATCCAAGGTAGTACAATAGGGTTTTGAGGCCCTAAAAATGACCTATGAAGCTGCTACAAAGGCTAGGGTTCGTCTCCCTAAAGTTATACAAAGTTACACACTTGAAACCCTAAAATCGGTTTTATATTTATAGAGATATCGTTGCGATGGCGTCGCTTTGTACTCCTGACGTCGTCGCCACGTAGATGGTTCTAGATCCACTTTAAGTCGGCCAGGTCTCTGAGCCGTCGATGAATCCTATACGTCGTCACCATGAATGTCATGACGCCGTCGCTTTATGGTTGCGACGCTGTCTCCAGGCTCTAAATGGAATAATTCTTCATGGTTCTTGGTGTAGAGTCGTAGTTTGTATTTTCTTCTGGTAAATGGAGCCTAAGTCAAGGTGTTTTTTCCTCCAAATGCTTACCAAGTGTAAAACTCTGGAAAACAACCGATTAATCTAAAGCACATATTCTGGGCATATTTGCATGATTTAAAGGGTTAAATGACCCTAAAATAGTGTATAAAATGACACCTCATCAAATACCCCTACACTTGGGATTTGCTTGTCCTCAAGCAAATGGGCTTTTCTACCTAGACAATAGCAGTATTAGGGTCATTTAACCTACTCTTTAAAAGTATTTTACAACACAACCTTCTAGACCTCGTAATTAAAAGCACGAAAAGTATATACTAGCACCTCACATAAGTGTTTGGGATTTTCTCTTTCTCTTGGGTGTATAATAAATTATAACATAATGAGAAAATGGAAAATCAACACTCATTATGTGAGAACTCGTATTTTCTGAAGGTAATATTTTATTCAGACTTATTGCTCGTTTCATAAAATAATAGTTTTATATTTATTTACTTGCAATGACAGTAAATTTTGTCATTTTTCACCGTCTCGATTTCATTTATCCATTGCTTATGATCAAGGAAGCCACGTGTCCACAAAATTTTCCCGAATGAGATTTTATTTTATTTTGCTTGATTTTCCATGTTTCGTTGTAGTTTCGTCATTTTTGACTTATTTACGTTTTTACCAAAGGTGTCGGGTAGGAGCTAATTAATTTTGTAAAACTTTAAAGTAAATAAAGTTACTTTAAAAAATTTCTGCCATGGTTCTCTTGTTTTTTCTCCTTGGGCGGCTCCATGGTGAACAACAACAACAACATTTTATTTTTTTTACAATTAAAGTTGACCCACAATATTTTTTTTTATTAACCATTTTATCTACCATTTTTTTTCACATAAATTTCAAAAAAAAAAAAAAAATTTACTGCTCTTCTCCCTCTCATTTACGCCACCCCCCATCAACAAACACACCCCTTCTCTTTAATTTTCTTTCACCAAATCATAAACAAATTACATCATCTTAATCTAGCATCACCTCATTCCATATGGTTAAATCAATCATCGCATGCAAAAGACTTTTAATTTTGTTGATTCTGAAGAATTTTTGAGGTAAAAGAAAGCTTTAATGGGTTAATCTATAGCTAGGAGGTGATTGGAAGTGTGAGGTTTAGATTTTATAAAAAAAAATAGTATTGGGTGTTTTTGGGCCTCCTAGCCGCGGCCAAAAGCTCAAACCCATAGGGGTTTTGGGTTTTAATCTTGGTTCCTAATTTTGCTTCTTGATTGGTACACTTTTAGACCCCTTTCTTGATTTAATTTTCTCATTTTATGTATATACATTGATTGTAGTTAATTTGAGTCTTAATTTTTATAAATAAAATTGATATTTTTATGATGAACCTTATGAAAAAAATTTTATGATGTCATATGATCATGGTATGAGTTTGTGGCTTTGTAGAGGCTTGGTGTTTGATTTAGAGCGAAATGGGTAATGATTTAGGCTTAGAAAACACATGGAAATTAGTGCTGAATTAGGATAGGTCATGCCCAATTTTTTTAAACTCTACAGGTTTATGTTCTCCTTTTAATAAAGTGGATGCCCACTGATGTATTGTGTATGTGGTGAGTTGGTGCTCAAGAAGTGTCCGGAGAGTAAATGGCTGGCCGTTTTTTAAAATGGGTCAAAACCGGACATATGTGTCAAAAAGTGTAAAAAGTCTTGGGTTTAATAGGTGAAAAATGGATAATAATTTTATAATTCTCCCCCTGTAGGCTAAGTTAAAATAGAAAACTCTCTCTTTGGAATCCACATTAAAAGCTTATTATGAATAATTAGTTATGTTAAACGGCAAATGCCAAATAACGTTTCAAAAAGTCTCCAACATTGTAGTCGGTTACTAAAATTTTGATTTCCCGTTGACTTGGTAAAAGTTTAAAAAGGTGTGGCTGACTTTTTGGATAGGTAGGAGTAGAGCTTTCAAGTGGGTAAAAACCTACCTACCTGTAGCCCTTTGTACTCATTTTGGGTTATGACTCGTCAAGGCAAGGTATTTCTAGAATTTTGGTTTTATTCATAACTTTTTGGTGTGAAAAAATAGGGTTTAAAATGGAGTCGATAAGTTGGGTTAATGATACATTCATCATGGGTGTGAGTGTGACTTATACTTTGTTAATATAGTTAGGTAGGGGTCCAAGTGATGAGAGTAAGTGTTTGGTTTGTTTTTGCGCGACTTGCAAGCTTTGCAAACATACCATGATCCGTTAAAACTTTTATAAAAGAGATTTTTGCAAGATTTCTTGAAGTATGATGAAAAATATATTTTATTTTATTTTCCTTTCATGTTGTGTTTCATTTTGAAATAAACATAGAGTGTAAACTCCTACTTATTTATCCATGATAATATTACATAACATATTTTCATTCATGTGTTGGAGTGTTTCATGATGGCGTTCATAGTGACAACATGATTTTTCCTATTAGGTCATTGAGTTGTGGTGCCTTACGGGCTTCTTCTTGATTTTCTTTGATCATTTTAATCTCTTTGCTAACGGTGGAGGTACATAGCCACCTTTTCCATTGAATACTTGTTTTAAATTGCGGGGTGAGAATTACATGATTGGAACACAAGCATTGTGTTTATCAAATTGTTTTTTAATTGCTTACCTGAAATTATTATTGCCTAAGTCCCTTTCTGCTAGTTGTTTGCCCCGGAAATCATGAACTGTTAAATCACGTTAGTGAGCGCGAATGTTATGGGTGGATCCATCGAGGGACCTGGACTATACCCGGCCGTCAGATTAAGGTTGAATAGCCTTTTGTGACGACATTTACATTTGAAATTATTGAGGTAGTTGCAGAATACCGTACTTTAGGGGCTCATGAGTTAGGTTTCGGGGTCATGTACTTTACGTGCAATAATATTGATTTTTCCCATGATATTACTATATACTTGTGTTCATGTTCCTATGATATTTATTTAAACCTATGTTATTCACTCAACTTTTGTTGACGTTTTCTCATGTTTAATCTCAGGTAATAATGCTTAACTTTGAAGGTTGGAAGCTCGATGGATATCAAGCGGATGGGCGTTCCTTGTGTTGTGTTTAAAAATGTGCTGTTGGGTCAAGTCATGTGCTTATAAAAACTGGTCGTTGTCAGTCTGTGTTTTAAAACTTATGGTTCATGTATGGTACTTTAAATTGTTGGGCCCGGTATAACTCTGGATATTTTGTCAAGCTAGCACCGTAATGTATGACTTTTCATGTGTTGTTGTGACTTGTAATCCTAGATCTAGTATGATGCGTTGGTTACCCCTTGGACCCATGCCCGAATTATATTGCCGCATTCTTGGGGGTCTCACAGATTGGTACCAGTAGCTAGGTTAAAGGGAACTAAGGTCGTTTTTTTCAGAAACTTAGTCATATAACCACCATAAAAAAGTTCAAAAGTCTAATTTTGTTGGGTCAAAAAAAAAAAACACAGAATTCCATCGCGATTTGCATATTATCCACGGTTTAATCCTTAAATCCTTACTTGTTATTTATGATTGATATAATTAAAGTTTGTTACATGAAGTCGTTAAAAATATTAAGCCTTATTGTAATTCGTTATTTTCTCATTTAAATAACGTATGAAAATTATTGATCATGCTTCTCGTTATCATGATATTATTTATATCATTTTAATGTATATTTATTCGATCTAAATCAACCGTGCTTACTCACCTACTATATTATATCACTCTTTCTATATGTAGAATGGATTCTCTGCCACAATCGTCGATATCACGTCTTCAACTTTCCCGAAAACTAAGAAGAGTTCGAGGAAGACCCTCAGGAAGACCCTGAGGAGGAGATGGAAGAATGGGATGACATGGACATTATCGAAGAGGAAGAAGAGGATCCTGAAGAAGATCCCGAAGAATGGGACGATGTGGAAGCAGTTGAGCAAGTAGATGAAATACTCATCAGTCACCCCTCCCAGAAACCTAACGCTTGTACACATTCATCTCAAAGAGTAGTCTCCGGAATCGAGGTAATGACTTTGCTAATTCCGATGAGGGCTCAGGACGTGTCTCCTCTGCCAAAGGAGCACGTTGAGATGTAGTACTTCTAATGACATGCTACGGTCTCGCTCTATGATCATTACAAGTGTCGAGAACCCGTCTCTCAAGTCGAGGAGTGTCTCGTAATGTTTACTCACTATTTTTGTTGAGGGAGTCCGGGATCAAGGGGATGGAAGCAAAAGGTCTTAAAAATACAGAAATGAAAAAAACTTGCGTAATACATAATGGTTTCCATGGGATAAAGCGACTTTAAAAATCGATGGTTGTTATACTTGTAAGCTTAGAAAGAAGTTTGTTGTGAAGTGGAAGATAAGGTTGAGAAAAAGGAAGAAGGAAAAAGGTGAGATGAAAAAAGTGCGTTAACAGAGTTGGAAAGATGAAAGAGTGATGGAGAGATGAATGGGAAGTGGGAGTGTGATGGATTTTAAGTATGGAGATGATGGCTCTAGGGATAAAGATGCGGTTGCGAAAGATAGATAAAGTGAAGATAAGGGAGATAAAGAACATGAAAAGAGACTAAGAAGAAAAAAAGAAGTACCCTTACCCTTGAACGGGACAACCCCACCATCACCCCATCTCCCCACACCACACTGATAAAAAAATGACGTTTGGCTAATGTGCATGTGATGATGGCAGATAGGTTGGGTTGGTACGATATGGATGAGCGCTCGAATGATGCTATTGATGTGCTGAAGACTTATGGGATTACTCAGCCACCTGGATTGCAAGACCCTTCCAATGATCCTTAGTAGTTATTCCCTATGTTTCCTTTTATGTTATTGTACTTTCGGACCGTTATCTTTTGTAACGTTCTATTTAAACCACTGATGATGGTTCATGTTATATGTTGATTATGTGTAGTTTTGCGCTTCCGCTTCTTTTGAAACACCCTTAAATTTGAAGCTATGTATCTCAGAATGTAATGAAACTATGTGCTTTTGAAGTAGCATTTTGTTATCATTGTTGCTTTTCCAATCTTTTTTTTTCCAACACATGCTTGTTGAAATTAAATTTTGATGTTATGTTTATTCTCCTGAGTGTGCCATCACCATGTTAATTATTAATCTGGTTAATTAATTGTCATGTTGGATCTCATCCCTCTAATCTTGCAAATTTTGATTTAACATACTCCTACAAGTTCTCACCGAATTTTGTATTTGTGTTGTTGACAGAATTATGCCTCCTTTGAGACGTCTTGGAGCTTCAAGGACGCGTGGATCGCGTCGAGCTGCTATGGAAAGGATGATCGCCGATCGTGTGGCTCAGGCAATCGAGGATCACGAGAAAAAACGAGCTTCCTCGTCAAATACTGAAGGATCATCTAGTTCTGGGTGGATTCTCGTATAAGACATTTATGAATGGTAAACCAACTATTTTAACGTCGGAGGGTGTGGTGGGGTTAACTCGATGGATGGAAAAGATGGAGCAAGTGTTTGGGACTTGCAAGTGTGCTGAACAGGATAAAGTGGTGTATGCAGCCAGCACATTCGAGGGTCGTGCCCTCACTTGGTGGAATGGGAACGTTCGTACTTTGGGTCTCGAGAATGCGAACAAGATTCCATGGACTGAATTTAAAGAGATGATGACTACCGAGTACTGCCCAGACACGGAAATTCAGAAAATGGAACAGGAATTATGGAACCTGACCTTGAAAGGAGATGACATTGAGACCTACATCAACTCCGATTTCATGAACTAATTCCTTGATGTGCCCCGAATTGGTCCCTACTGAGAACAGGAAAAATCAAGAAGGTCTTCAAAAGTTTCCTGAAAGGATTAAGGGAAACATCACTTCATCCAAACCCTCCTCTTTGCATGATGCAGTTAACATGGCACGCTGAGTTGGTGGAGCAATCAGTGCAGGGTAAGGCATCTAGGTCTGGTGATGGTGGAAAAAGGAAATGGGATGATAACGCCAAACAACCAAGGGAAACACAACGTTGTAACCGAAGAACAATCAGCAACTTCCAAACAAGAGGCATGATACCACCAAAGTTTATTGCGGCTGATCCTGTTGGGCCCCACTGATCGCGAAAGGTATCACTTGGCCCGTCCCCCCCCCCCCCCCCCCCCCCCCCCACCCAAACCTCCCCCCGATTATTGTGACACACCCGCCCGCCCTAATTGGCACCACGTGGGTGCATGTGCCAGATGTGTGCTAGGTGTCGAAAGCGTGGTCATGAAGAAAAGGGACTGTTGGGTTAGAAATGGTCGATGTCGGACCACAGAAGTGGAATGTTGGGGTTGTGGTGGCAAGGGACATTAACTAGGAAACAACTGTCCAAAGGCTGGGATGTGCAGAATAACAGGAGCTCGAGGTAGATCGTACCAAGTGGTTGGAAAATGCTGCTCTGGACCAAAAGTGGTACGGGATAGTTCCTCCTTATGGGAACCATTTTGCAAATGTTTTATTCGATTCTGGTGCTGAAAGGAGTTTTGTGTCCTCAGACTATACCCCATTTATTGATATCAACCCAGTAGCCTTAGGCTCTAGTTACGAAGTAGAATTAGCCGATGGGAAGATTGTAAGTACCAATACCTATTGCGTGGCTGTATGTCCCCTAGAAGTTGTTCGTAATCATGTGTTTAAAATCGACTGCTCCCGACTCGCTAGGCAGTTTTGATTGTTAAAATATTTTCTTTATGACGTCGGCTACTGGATCTGGTTAGCTCACCATCATGACTCCATTATTTGTGATGAAAAGGTCGGGCGTATCCCTCTCCATGATGGTCATGTTCTAGGACATCTATGGCGAAAGGCCGGATGTCTATCCAAAATCTCTTTTATGTATCAAGGCTGGTGAGAAAAGACTTGATGACATTCATGTTGTGCGCGATTTCCCTGGGGTGTTTCCGGATGATTTATCTGGGTTGCCACCCATTCGTGAAGTTGAGTTTCGCATTGATCTTATCCCGGGCGATTTACTCGTTGATAAGGCACCTACGTTCTAGGCTCCGTTGAAACAGAATGTATTATCGAACCAAATCGAGGAATTTTGCGAGAAAAGGTTTCATTAGGCCAAGTAGTTTGCCATGGGGTGCTCCTGTGCTTTTCGTTAAAAAGAAAGATGGTGCCATGAGGATGTGTATTGATTATAGGGAGTTGAATAAGTTGACCATTAAGAACCGTTACCCTCTCCCTCGGATTGATGATCTGTTTGACCAGTTGCAAGGTGCTTGTTGTTTTTCCAAGATAGATCTTCGATCAGGCTATCACCAGTTGCGAGTTCTATTGAAATGATATTCCGAAACCGCGTTCAGGAAAACCCGTTATGGTCACTTTGAATTTACCGTTATGCCATTCGGACTTACCAATGCTCCTGCCATATTTATGGATTTGATGAACCGTGTCTGCAAACCCTACCTTGATAAATTTGTCATCGTCTTTATTGACGATATCCTCATCTATTCTAAGTCTGAAAAGGATCATGAACACCATTTGAGAACCATTCTAAATCTCCTTAAGAAAGAAAAGCTCTTCGCTAAATTCTCTAAGTGTGAATTCTGGTTGAAAGAAGTCCAGTTTTTGGGTCATGTGGTTAATCAGGAAGGTATCCACGTAGACCCAAGTAAGATTGAAGCAGTTAAAAACTGGAAAGCTCCCGAGTCGCCGACTGAAATACGTTCTTCCTAGGGTTAGCGCGGTATTACCGCAGATTCATTGAAAATTTCTCCAAGATAGCCAAACCGTTAACCTTGTTGACTCAGAAGAATAAAGATTATGTATGGGGTGAAGATCAAGAGAAGGCCTTTCAGATATTGAAGGAAAAGTTATGCAATGCTCCGGTGTTAACGCTTCCTGATGGACCAAACGACTTTGTGGTCTATTGTGATGCGTCTCACCAAGGTTTTGGCTGTGTGCTATGCAACGAAGGCTAGAGTAAATCGCCTATGCTCGCGGCAGTTAAAAATCCATGAGGCAAAAAATTATACCACGCATGACTGGAATAGGGTGCCTGGTGTTTTCGCGTTTTAAAAATCTAGAGACATTACCTCTATGGGACAAAAAAGTGTCTTTACACGGATCACCAGGAGTCTCAGTACATCTTTGACCAAAAGGACTGAAATATGCGCCAAAGGCGATGGTTGGACTTCTTAGTGATTATGAGTGTGAAATCAAATATCATCCGGGGGTGATGAAAGCAAACCTAGTAGCTGATTTGCCTTGAGTTGTAAAGGAAAGGCTTAAGCCTAGGGCGATGTGGCGTGCAATGAGTATAACCATTCAGGTTTACCTCAGAACCAGAATTTTGGATGCTCAGAGAGAAAAGCTATGCAAAGGATCTTTAAGTCTCCATCCGAAACGGTTGCTGAGGATTTAGGAGCGCTCAATTTGTGAAAGTAAAGAAAATGGGAGCAATCCACTTTGTTCGGTAGAATTTGGGTGCCCTCTATGGACGGTATGGAGGAATGGTTAATCATGGACCGAAAGCTCATGCTTTCAAGATATTCAGTACATCCTGGTGCGGATAAGAATGTACTATGATTTAGTGATGTATATTGGAGCGGGGGGGGGGGGGGGGGGCGGGGGGGCTGGCCAGGTATGAGAAGAGATATAGCTGAGTATGTTAATAGATGTTTAACTTGTCTAAAGGTGAAAGCCGAACACCAGAAACCTTCAGGTCTGCTCCAACAACCAGAAATCCCTGAATGGAAATGGGAAAAGATAACCATGGATTTAGTGGTTAAGTTACCGAGAAGCAGTAGTGGCTATGATGCGATTTGGGTCATTGTGGATAGGTTGACCAAATTTGCTCACTTCCTGCCGATTCGTGAAGATTACAAAACAGAGAAGCTAGCGCGAATTTACATCAATGAAATAGTAACCAAGCATGGGGTTCCAGTTTCCATTATCTCCGATCGTGACGGTAGGTTTGCATCTCATTTTTGGCAAGTTCTACAGAAGGCGTTGGGTACGCAGGTGTTTATGAGTACCGCATATCATCCCCAATACCACCCGAATGCTAGTTCCATGAACCAACGCTCAAGAATACTACAAGTATTCGAACTCAAACACCTTTTTCCCAAGGGGGTGTTTGTTTCATCGACTATCAGAAGAAGAGAGAAGGGATGAGAATAATAAGCTAGGGGATCCTCTATTTACACAATATATAGAGCCCTTAAGTTTACCTATCCCACCGATGTGGGATAAACTCCGTTTCCTTTTCTTTTTGCTCTAGGGCGGTCGAAACCCACAAGGACACCCCTTTGGGTTGACTTTTTGACTTTTCTAATTATTATGTATAATTACTTTTAATTACACATTAATTAAAAAGCCTTATAGTTAATTATTCCTAAACTACCTAATTAACAACCGTAGTATTCTATCGTTGGAATATTAATATACATAATAAATATACACTTATATTTATTATATACATTAATCGAGTATTAAATACATATATAATAAATATACACTTATATTATTATATATATACTAATAGAGTGATATCTAAGTGTATATGTGTATGACCTCATAGGCTTACGTATTCCTAGCCGTATAAATATCCGTATGACATGAGCACAAACCAACAGCTCCCACTTGTGAATGTTAGTCATAGAATATAACATACTAACATTGACGATGTTAGGTCTTGTTTTAGCTTGAATCACATGATATAGAATGATGTAGAATATAGAGAATCAAGAGAAGGAGGCAAGATTTCACAATTTCCAAATTTTCATAACAAAAGAGAAAATTTGAGGGAAAAGTTGTTACAAGCCATCAACCACCTAATGAGGATTAGGTGGCTATTTATAGGAGAGGGATGAGGTTTTCCTTCCTTCCTTTATTTTCCTAATTTTGCTAATTAGTCCCTAATCTTTGGTAAATATGCTAGTTTTCACTTTTAGCATATTAAACCTTATTACAAACTACTTTCTACTAAGTAAAATAAAGACTAAACACTAGAAATAAATAAACCACTTAAAGTATCATAATCGACACTTTAATGATCCTAATAATCTCCCCTTTAAGGGTCGATTATTCTGGGCGTTCCCTCCTTGATCCTAGTGGTCGTCTATTCACGTACATTTCCCATCTTCTCATTTGATCATGATACTTCAACCGTTCTTCAATCTTTTGAGGAAACAGTTATAAGTATTTAACATCTTCTTTACTAAGATTGTGAGTCACATAACCATATTTAACATTGTTGTTGTAGCTCTTTAATCCTTCCAAGACTCTTTTTAATGTAGCATCACAAAACTTATGAACCTCTTGATGTCTCATCACTCGCTTTTCTTTCTTGTTGTTCATGTATATAATACCATACACTGGTTCAAAGACGATAGAGAACGTCTTGTACTTCTCAATGCTTGGGAAAGTGATTGTTGATGTAGTAAGATTGACTTGTTGTTGATAGCTTTCCACACCTAGTTGAAAGTCATGAACTTTGTCCTAGATTACTGTACTCCTGATGAAGACTGATAATGACAACAACAATCCAGTCTCAGCATAGTCGTCTACCTTGTGATTTATGATTAGCAGATACATATCTTCAATATTATTCTTGTTGAGATTCTTGTAATCTAACTTTGTAATAGATACTATGCATCTATTTGCTCTTCTTGCAAAAATCTCTGTTATAAACTTGTGCTCATGTCCTAGTTCCCAATAAGTCTTGATAATTTAAACAATCTTTAAATTTGAATAAACTTATTCCTTAGGCTTTCCAGGTTCTTGTTGTTTCCTTATGTAGAAGATCTTTGCAAGTGGATTCTTCCAATGTTCTACACCGTATCGAGCATAAGGATTAAACTTCTTTACACATTTCGTTACCCATCTAGAAGTTCTTTCTTCAATATCATTATCAGGGATTCAAACTGCAGGAAACTTGTGTAGAGACAATGGAATCTTTTCAGGTCCTTTGTTGCCTTTCTTTAAATATAAAAGATCTTTAAACGACTAGAGTGGGCTTTGGTTGATATGGTGGAACTATTATTTCTTTCTTGCGTTCCTACACAATATCACTTTTCAAGAAATTTTGCATCTGATCAATGTGATACTGATGCTCATCTCCCGAAGTACATTGTTGTCTTAACATTTCATCAACAACTTTACGTAACTTAGCTTCATCAACAGTTTGTGACATTTCATCCATAAGCTCTTGTGACACTTTCTCATTCGGAAGCACATCATCATCTGAGACATAAGAATTTATCCAAAAATCAAAGTCATCAGATTGATCATGATTACCTGACGTTGATGGACCTGGTTTACTTTTATAGTCTTGACTAGATGACGATTCTCCAAATACAAACGTTCCATGCTCAGATGTCTTCTGCCTTTTTGCACTATTCTCCCCCTCAGGATGAGCATCATCATGAGGATTACCTAATCTCTAGGGAGAACAGCAGAAGGTCGGCAAGGAGTAGTGGCCATGTGACGTGTTTCAAATCTATACTTAAGAGAGAGCTAAATTGGTAAATCATCCTGTTACAGCTGATGATTATCTTTCATAGTCGTATATAGTTGGTGTTGTATTCTTATGCATTAGTTGGTGTAGCTTGAGTGGGATGCACATGCAATACATGTCCTGACATATAACTCCTGACTGAAGAATCAACCTAAGAAGGAACTTGAGTCTGAAGAATTTTCTTGATTCGCTTATCTACCATCTTGGGCAAAGACTCCATCATGATGTATTTGTGGTTAGCAATAGCATCATTAACTTGCGAAGAAATCTCTGAACAAAGATTCTCGCATTCCTGTTAAATAGCTTCAACAATCATTTTAGCCACATCTGCTTGATTATTTTCTCTTTACAGAATAAGCCCCTCTGCTACATATAATGGAACTTGTTTTTTGAGAAGTATCGTGATGCGATCATCTAACAGCTTGGGCAATGCATCTAGTATAATCTCTTGAAGACGTTAAGCAAGTTCATCAAACTTCCTTCTTGGCATGAACTTGTTAGTTAGATGTCCAAACAAATAACTGTAGCGTCCTTGTAATTCTTGAAAGAAACTCGTGTATCGCTTAAAACGTCTGGCCTTGGCTTTGAATAAAGATAAGAGTCAGTTTGCAACAGATATATTGTTGTTTGGTGAAGATGATGATGGTTGAGGATCAGTTACCGTCAATTCCTGGAGTTCCTCAGTATTCGAAGATACAAGATTAGTCTGAATCCTAGGAGATCTAATTATTATGGGAGAGGGTGTATTCCTAATCTCCTCTACATGCTTCCCCTTTTCCCTTCGTCTTAACTCATAATCATCTTCTGTTGACTCTTCCTCCTCGTCATTAACATTTACGGGTGGTACTACAACAGTTATCTCCACCTTTGGATTTTCCTTATCACTCCTGGGCTCTAACCTAGTACCGGGATCAGATTGATTGTCATCATTCCTAAGGGGTGAACTATCAAATTCAGCATTCTCATCTACATTCTTCGATCCTTCAACTGACTTCTCAATTTCTTCAGCCATCAAGTGCTCTTTAACTTTCTCTAAATTTTCTCTGGCTTCATCCTCTTCACGATTTTTCTGCTTTGCCAGACTTACTTGAATTGTATCTTGTAAAACCATATCATCGGCCTTATCAGTTGTTGGAATTGGAGTTGGTGGAGTAAGTCGTGTAGATCGTCTTGGAGGAACACAAAGTCTAATGACATTAGACTTTCATGGAGCACTTGATTCTCCTTCAGCAACAACAGGGTTAGGTGACCTAGGGGCGCTAGTTCTCCTATGCGTTCCCTGGGTAGACTGATTCAGTTGTGACTGAGTCGAGGAACATCTACTCCAAATACCTCAGCATATAACCGATAGTTCTCCGTAAGCTTCTTTTGATCGATTATCATCTAATCTGGAATCTTCATTCCAATAATACCTTTACTCTTCCCTGAATTGAAGATGCTTTTAATCATCACATCATCCTCCAAATTATGATATCTATCACAAGCTCGTCACGAAATCTTAAGGAATGCAGTCATGTAATGACTCACGATCAGCTTTGTGAATCTGGGATAAGGAATCATGGTTGTTGGATTTTGAAGTGAGTAGTGATATCCTTCCCAAATCAATTCTGCATAATCAACATGGATATTATTGACAAAACAATATAGCATCTGCAAGATCTGCAATGATGGTTGATCATAACCAGTAACACGTGTCGTCAGACATCTTGAGAACATCTTGCACAATGTTTGCCACGGTTGTAGAAGATCGGTTGTCTTAAAGTTCGATGTTGATCTTAATTCTAGAGTGAAACCAAGATTGTTGATGTAGAATGGATCCATTTCAGAGAACTTTAGAGCGGGGAAAAAGTGATCATGATTGTTGTTAGTAGCTTGAGGTAAGTGAAAGATTGTCCTGAAGTCATCAAGAGTCAGAGTGAGCTCTTTTCTGTCTAGCATAAAATTGAGCTTGTACTTTGATCCATCTTCTTGAAAAGTATGCCAAAACTGCCCCAAATAAATCCATGGCACTGATTATGAAGCAGCAATGCTGAATCTGAGTGGATGATATTGAAGGATATTTGCTAGGATTCTGCTCTTATCCAGACACAACGGATTCTCAAGATCCACCTTCTTGTTAGCATCCATAAGAGCATATCTTTTGTTTGGTAGACATAATTCATCTTAATGAACATCAGCTGGTCTTTGTGATTATGCCATGATGATTACTGGTATGTGCTTAATTACACATACCTTTTTCCATTAAAAACGAGCCTAAATGACCAAAAACAGACAAAAAACTGCCAAATATGTGTTTGTTTTGCATTTGTATTGTGCAGGAAACGGATATTCAGAAAAGGACGAAAAACAAAGCCAAAAACGACAAAACTGAGCACGGAATGGAAAAGTGTGAAAAGACGAAGCCAAATCAAAGCCAAAAGTCAACCAAGTCAAAAAGTCAAACTGTCAAAGTCAAGTCAACTCCGAGAAGCTGAATCAGAAAAGAATATAACTTGAGGGACTAAATTTGCCAATTCCCAAAGTTATATTACAAGTAGAAAGAAGACAAGGGCTGATTTTGCATTTTTCTTAAATATAACTCTAGGGGCTGAACTTGCCAAGCCCCTAAAGTTGTATTAACCAAAGGACTGTTTTTGCAAATAGAGTTATAAGGTTGAGGGGGCATTTCTGCCAAACCCTCAACCTTGTACCACCCACAAGGACGAATTTTGAAATAAGAATATAAGAGTTGGAGGACTGAACTTGCCAAAACTCAAAATCTTTCCCTGTTTATCCCTCCCAACCAAAATTCCCGCCTAAAAAAACCCCACAACCACTCACGGGTTTCTTCTTCATTCTTTTACCCTGCACCTCAAACAACCCATGGTTAAAACATCCCTCCCCACTCCACTATCAGCCCTATACCTTATAAGATTGCCAAGTTGGCAATCCCACCATTTTCCAAGCTTTTCAATGGCTGAGATTGCTCATAAAGAAGCACAAGATGGAATTGAGGGCTAAGATTCACTTTTGGAAGTCTCTCACACAACTAACACAACCTTGGAAGTGTCTCACAAAAGAAGCACATCTGCAAGACCAAGAAGAAAAGCATTCGGCTATAAATATAGTACCTTTTGTAAGCCTTGGGGGCATCTTATCATAGCTTAGCTTATTAGTTTAATTGTCAATTTTTTAAGTCATTTTACAGCTTATTGCACTTTAATTTTTAGCTTTGTACTATTCTCAAGTTTTAATGAAAAATTGAGGTTTTAAGCCAATCTTTAATTCCAAGTTGTTAAGCTAATAATTTGTGTTGCATTGTGTTAAAAAGCTCTCAAATAAGCTTATTTATAAGCTGCTTTTATTAAGTAAAAGAAAAAAAAGGAACATATTAATCAGTAAAAAAGAAAAAGAAAAAAGGAAAACAGAAAAGAAATCAAAAAAAGGCAAGCAGGAAGGGAAATGCCAATTATGGATGGGCATTGGGTTATTTTGATTCAGAAATCAATGGACTTAGGGGATAATTAGGTTAGTTTTAGGTTCCTTTACTCTTGGACTTTTGTAAGTTTTTGTTTTAATTTTCTGCATTTTTTTAAGTTACTGTGCATTTGCTTAATCTCAGCTTATTTATGCTTATTGTTTGTTTACATTTGCTTATTTATGTTTACTTTCCATGTATAAGTATTTGTCTTTAAGCACTTTAGCCTAAATCACCTTAAATCTGCCTTAAAAAGCCTTTTTACACAATTAAAGGGGTGTTTGGGTTAAGGGCAGAAATGGGTCAATCCTGGTTTAAAAAGCAAATGGGTTACCAAGTCATGTTTTAAAAGCCATTTAATCATCAATACAAGGTCATTTGTTAGTTTTCAAAAGTCTAAAACCAATTTGCCAAGTTTTTTTTGCTCTTACTTCTTAAACTGTCCAAATTTGACAGTTTGCATAAGTTTTTTTACATAAGCTGTCCAAAAAGCCTTTTGAGGCTTGTGTTCCACTTGTTTTAAGTCTTTTCATGCATTAGTATAGTTTTATGTTAGCATGCACTAACCCATTGCAAAATGGGTTAAATCTGTCATTTTTTTGTTAAAGTGTGAAAAAGGAACGACCAGCCCTTTTGATAAGCTTTTTCTAGGCTTATCAGTGTTTCAAAACCAATTTGAAAAGCACTTTTGCGAAGCTTTTAGGCCATTCTTTAAAATGGTAAAAGCCACAAGCTGATAAGAATCCATTTTCAGGCTTATTTTTAAGCCCAAAAAGTCACCCAAGGGGCTGTGTGTTGACAAACCTTTACCCATTTTCACCCAATTGCTTAATTTGCTTATTATTCAGCTTATTTCTCTTTCATTTTAGCTTATTATGTTTAGAGTAGCTTATTATGGGCCATTGGTTTTTTTTTTATTTTAGTTTAGGTTTAATTTACCTTAGTTAGCATTGTTTAGAGCTTATTGCAGCTTATTTGAGTATTTAGTCTAAATTTCTAAGTGTTTAAGCTTGTTAAAGTGTTTCTGTCTTATTTAGCTTCTCTGTCTGTTTTAATTGTTTAGTTTTGCTTATTAGTGCTTATTAGGTTTGAGTCTAGGCCTGTAATTGCTTATCTCTTATTTCCTTTTGCTTATTTGTTCTAAAAATCCAAAAAAGAAAAAAAATATAGCCATTTAGCTTAAAAAGCTCAACTGTCTGTTTCTAAGAGCTTTTTCCAGCTTATTCTTAAGCTTTTATAAAAAGTTGTAGTTATAAAAAGTGCTTATCTTTACGTGCTTAATAAGTTTGTTAAGAAAAATTTTCAAAAAAAAATAAAAGGGGAAGCTTGGAAGTCAGGGGTGAGCTAGGGCTCGAACCCCCGACCTCAACAAGCCTCAACCCTTTATAAACCAACACCTCTACCGCTGTGCTACAATAGCTCATCCGGTAGAGGTTGGTTTGGTTTATTATTTAAGGGCTTTTTAGCCCGTTTGCTTATAAACCTGTTGTAGCTTATTTCGCAGCTTATCAATATTCTCGCGACTTTTCTTATTTTCGATAGGACCATTATCCATTAATGCTATTTTCTGTGATGAATTTCTCAGAATTTTTTAGTACACGTCTTTAGTATATTAGTTAATAATTATTTTTGTTTCTAAAAACTTAAAAAATCATAAAAAATAAAAGAAAAGTCATAAAAATATACAACATTTTTTTTAAAAATATTCTTTTGTCATATGGGCGGGGGTTTGGGGAGGGGGGGGGCGTAGGGGCGGAGTTTCTAGGAAAAAATAATTCGTTTTCTTGTAGGTTCATTTTATAAAGTTTTCACTTTTAAAGAACCGGGATTCGTCCCCCGTTTTTCGATTGACTCGTTTTTTTGTCCAAACGAACTCCGTTTTTAGTCTAGTTTTTTTTAAACTTCATTTTTTATTAAGTATAATCTATTTTTTAGTTAAAAATTGGATCTAAGGGGTAAAATGCAAAAAATTAGGTTTTTTGACCACTTTTCCGTTCCGTTTATAGATATAACGTTAATAGCTTTCGTTTTTAGGTTTAATCTATTCGTTTTTGCATTTTTAATCATAGTAATAGAAAAATCCAATCAATCATCGTTCCATTCAAGCATCAATTATCAATTCGTCATCCGAATCTCAAATTTCACACCTCGTTGGGACATACGACCCGGGAAATCAAACTTCCGGATATATATATATTTTAATTTGTAAACTCTTGACCAATCCTTGGCTAAAGGTAATTGGTTGAGTGTTTGCCTTTGTTATTATATATATATAGATTTTAACGAATCATTTTCCTTGATCCCTATTACTGTTAGAGATAGGTAACTGTGTTGGATCCGTTACTGAATAGATCTTGAACCTTTAGCTTGCAAAGGGTTTGTTACTTTAGATAAATCCAAAGCAACAATAATGAAACACTGATTGAACACTATTGATTATGCGGAAACTAATCAACAATGCTAAGAAGAACACAAAAGATCTTTTATCAAACCTTTGTATTATAACTTGAATCGTACTAGGTTACAAGCTATGACTGCTAATTGATCTCTATTGATCTATATCTATTGACTATGCCTAGGGTTCCTTTTATACACCAAGGAAAACCCTAATGGGCTTACAAAACGCATGAGGAGATAATGCATATCTATTCCTAATTTAACTCATGCATATCTCCTAACAGCACTAACTATTATATGCTAGCAGCACTAACTTACTACTAACTATACTATCAGTACTAACAATGTACTGGCAGTACTAACTATACACTAACAGTACTAAAGACTTAAACTATTTTCTTTAATCTTTCTCAGCAGCACTAAGTCTTCACTAGCAGCACCAATGTTAAACCAGCAACAGTAAGTTGTAAAGTCTTCTAAAACCTAACAGTACCTGGCAAAGATTACATTCTGCTACCATTGTAGCCTGCTGATCTACCATTCTCTCAAAATTCAAAGAGTTCTCCTGATGCTAGATTCAAACCATCAGGAGATAATGAAAAGAAGGTTACTGAAGAACCTAGAAAAGAAGGTGGTGATCCAAGTAATACGAATGATAGTATTAACAGCACTAACAATATTAATACTGCTAGTGATGGAAATAGCACTAACAATGTTAATACTGTTAGTTCAACTGTTAATACTACTGGCATAGAAGTTAATGCTGTTAGTAGTAATACAAGCATTGAACTTCCAAATGATCCAAATATGCCTGAATTGGAAGATATTGTGTATTCAGATGATTATGAAGATGTTGGTGCAGAGGCTGACATGAATAATTTGGATACATTTATGCCTGTCAGTCCTATTCCAACTACAAGAATACACAAAGATCATCCAATTGAATAAATTATTGGAGACTTGAATTCAGCACCTCAAACAAGAAGAATGACAAAGAATTTGGAAGAACATGGGTTTTTTAGTTCAGTTCAGCAAAGAACAAACCATAAAGACTTTCAAAATTGCTTATTTGCTTGCTTTTTATCACAAGAAGAACCCAAAAAGATAATTCATGCATTGAAGGATCCAAGATGGATAGAAGCTATACAGGATGAGCTTCTATAATTCAAATTACAAAAGGTTTAGACCCTGGTGGATTTACCAAATGGCAAAAGGGCCATAGGTACTAAATGGGTTTACAGGAATAAGAAGGATGAAAGAGGCATTGTGATAAAGAACAAAGAAAGGTTGGTTGCTTAAGGGTACACACAAGAAGAAGGGATTGACTATGATGAAGTCTTTGCCCCTGTTGCCAGAATTGAAGCAATTAGGCTTTTCTTAGCATATGCCTCATTTAAAGACTTTGTGGTGTACCAGATGGATATCAAGAGTGCTTTTCTTTATGGTAAGATTGAAGAGGAAGTCTATGTTTGTCAACCACTAGGATTTGAAGATCCAGACTTTCCTGAATATAATAACAAAGTAGAAAAAGGCACTTTATGGATTGCGAAACAGGCTCCCAGAGCTTGTAAGAAACCTTTGTTAACTTATTGTTTAGATAATAGGTTAGAGAGTGTACGATAGACAAAACATTGTTTATCGAAGGGACAAAGGTTATATTCTGTTAATTCAAGTATATGTATGATTATATCATATTGGTCTAAAAGAAGTCATTTTTCACAAATTATGAGAATATGATGGTAATAATTTTTTCTGATGAGTTCTATGGGTGAACCTCACATTCTTCTTAGGACTGCAAGTAAAGTAAAGGAAAGATGGGATTTTTATCAGTCAAGACAAGTATGTTACGAGTATTTGTAAGTAAATTTGGTTTTATTGATGTCAAGACAGCAAGAGCACACCTATAGGAACTCAAACCCTGTTGTTAAGGATGAAATGTGAAGAAGATAGATGTTCATTTAAATAGATCAATGATTGGTTTACTACAGATGTATCTTACTTCTTTACGACCTAATAATTATGTTTGCATTGTGTGCCTGTGCAAGATACCAAGTCAACTCCAAAAGGTGTCCACATCTTCCTGCTGTGAAAAGAAACTTTAGGTACTGTAAAAAGTTCAACCTAAATAGGCTTGTTGGTATCCAAAAGATTCACACTTTTTGATTTGGAAGCATACACAAATAGTGATTATGCAAGAGCAAAGCTTTGATAGGAAGTCCACAATAGGAGGCTGTCAATTCCCTTTGGGTGTAATGCAAGAAGCAACGTATAGTTAGTTCACAACAGAGGACTGAATAAGTAGCTGCTATCAAGTTTGCTGTGGCCAAGTGCTGTTGGATTCAAATCAATTGTGGCTTGATTAATGGGGTAATAACTTTATTTAAGGATCACCGATAACACTTCCCTTCATACAATCGATACACAGAAATCGGAACTAGAACATGAGAAAGGAGAGAGTTGTTCTAGAGAGAGAAAAGAAGAGAGAGAATAATATGAGAAAAGAGAAAAGGTGAATTATTTAAAATGGAAACAACTACTTTTCCAAGTGGAAAAGTTCCTAAACTCCCACACTTAATATGACGCGCGAGATATTTAACAAGGAACCCAGCTCTGGTTGTTGAAGCTTGGGATTAAACCCAAAACAAATACAATATTAGATTTACTATCGTAGGCCCCCCGATTCCCGAAATTATACTATTACAACATTAACTAATTAACAGACCAATAGCTCCATCGTAAGTGACCGTAACTTCCTTGTTTCGACTCAATAAATTGAGGCTAATCAATCTCCCCCGAAGTGAGGTCTTAAACACGGGAACGAGCTTCCTTTATTGACTCAATAAAATTAGCTAGACAAACTCCCCCGAAGTGAGTTACATAGATGACACTCCCTTCATAGAGATCATGAGATTGCTTTTGCATTTAATCACTAGTGTTCTTTGGTCTTTGTTTTCGTAACCCTGTTGTAGGCTTGTTCCTTCATGCTCTGCGATCTAGACTTTCGCATTTTGAGCCATTTGTCATTGTCTTTATCGTCTTGCCTATCTTGCCGATCTTATGTCTTAAACCAAACATGCTCATAAACTATTTGCATATCTATGAAAGCTACAAATCAGGTTGCGGAAGTCTTTGTCTTTAAATCTTGAGCTTTCTAGATAGTATGTCCATATGTAGATTGAGCATATTGAATGGGATTGAGTTCCGTTACCGACCAGGATTGACTTGCAGTTTACTTTAGTGATAAACGAAAAATTGATTTAAAAATCAAATCGACGTGTCAACCCCCCATCTGTTAAAGAAGTTTTAGTAACACAACGAGAGTGTCATGTTTTTTATCAAAATTCATCAACGCAATCATTAACGTGACCAAATCGATATCCAGTTGTCATAACAATATTGATTCGTTTATAAAGAATCTCCCAAAGTCACCTACCAAGAGCTTGTTTTGATGTTGGCTACAGCAGGATTTCCATCTTTCCATTGTGAATACCATAGTATCACTCGATGTTCTGGCAATACACAATGATAATGCGTAGGACTCATGATAACAGCTTGTGAACCTAATGAAGTCAACAAGTGTCTAGAAATGGAATGTGTCCCTAACGAGATTTTTATTGTGTCCCTCTTGGCCTATACTCGATTAGTGCATTTTGGTTTTATTTTTATTTTTTTTTCTGGGGGTGTTTTAAAAACTCAGAGGCTGGACATATTGCCACACTATTCAATATCAACTAACTGATGAGATGGTCAATAGATAACGTGGTATCTCCTGACAAATGATACAATTTTCTGTTGAGAGAAACCCGAATGGCTAGGGAAGGGTTTGTGCATTGCATCACAGGGACCATGATGTCCATTTTCACTGTCAGCAATCAACTTGTGATTCTGACAGCATATGAAATTTACCCGTTTTTCTGCTTAAAGTATTGTGGAGGGCTTCTTTCTTTTAGACCCTTTATCCATACATTTCTTTTTCAATCTTCAACGCCTAAATTTTTCCCCCCCCCAAAAAAAAAATTTGCATTACCAGAGACGTTCATTAACTAACGACCTTGTATGAGATTGTTCTAGTGTTAACTCAAGTCTTAGTCGGCATATTCCCAAATCTCATATCATCTCCAATCCTACCTAAGGATTTTGCAATTTCTAACTTTGGGAATTATCCTTATATGGGTATATCCTCCTGTTCAGGTTGGATCATAAGAGATTGATTCTTAACCTAACCACCTTATGACAGTAAGAAATCGTCGTGAAATTAAGAAAAAAAGATGTTGGGTATAATATCATAAAAATAAAAAAAAGAAACCATAAAACCTTTTCTTCACACATTAAGTCGATTAGATCATATTTTAATTACATTTTCTCCCCTTAATTTAAATATAAACACTTATTTTTGAATACTTGTATTAAAAATATGTCTTAAAAATTCTGTGAAGAAATATTATTACATGAAATGGGTTGGAACATTTTGGATAATGTTTGAATACATAAGAATGTTCGTTGATGATGTATCCAAATAACATTAAAACGTTGTTATGAAAAACTCCCCCTCAAGAATAGGACCAATTAAAAAATTGTTGTCTTTTGAAAACATTGTGAGGGATGGAGTGTTGAACACACAATTTTGAAAGATTATGAATTGTCATCGAGAAATTCTTGAAAAATTGTGTTCAACTTTTTGAAAAACCAGATGTTAGAGGACTTCTCTTCTAACGGTAAGGGTAAGCGCACTGAAACGTACACTATCCTTTTTCTTGAGCTAAAAACATTGAATGTCTTGTAAGAACAGCTCAAGACCGAGAAACGTTAATTTTCTCGTTGTGAGGATAAGATATAAACCTTCCTTTATTTTATGTACTGACATTTGCACATAAGCCATTTAGAAAATTAGAAATGACATGTTTTGAAACTATTTGAAAACTCTCGCTCGAACTTCATTTACACACCCGTGTCAATGTTAATCGACATTTCTAAGCACGTAAATGTTATCGATTCCAAGAGACATGTCGAGAAGATTCTTTTTGGAAATTTTCTGATTTTCTGATTTTGTATATATTTACCTGTTGTCCTCAGCATTGCTATATGATGGTGGAATAGTAATTCCAACTCTTGTCTTGATGTAGCTGTCTTGACTGCTAGAGGAACAACTTTTGGAACCAGCTTTGAACTTGTTTGTTCATTGCTGTGGTCTTGAATTCCGAGTTTATGCTTATTTATGTTGCTTAATGCTTATTGTTGCCTGCTTGTGATTATATCTCATTAGTTTAAACTTTTCATCAAAATCTTCTTTTTATAGCTTTAAAACTCTTATACTTGTTTTCTTATTTTAATTGCTTATCTTTGAGTTTTAATGGCTTATTGGTTCTTAGTTAGCCTTAGTCTTAATCTGTTTTGAGTTTTTACAAGTTTTCTAAGTCTTTTTCAAGCTTAAAATGAATTATGCATACTTAAAGGAGTGTTTGGGTCAAGGTTGTCAAATGGGTCAAATGGGTCAAAATGGGTATAAACCTGTTTTTGGCATTCAAATCAGTTTTAAGTAGCTCTTATTAAGT
>BQNB010088459.1:0-25369 GCA_026074375.1 Tanacetum coccineum | reverse complement strand
TTCCTTACATATCTTTATTGCTTAATCTCCACGCAATCCTTTCCTTGTGAGACTTCAATAACTAAGTAATAAGTTAACTCATCAAGATCCGACATTTCAAATTAAGACGCCATTCTCCTTTTGAATTCATTTATAAGATCCAAGCTTGTCCTAGTCACGAATAAATCATCAACATAAATTGCGACAATGATGAATTCTCCATTGGTTACCGCTTTATAAACCGCCTTTTCTTGCATGCATTGTTGAAAACCCATCTCCTTTAAAGTATTATCGAGCTTTATGTTCCATGCCCTTGGTGCTTGCCTTAGGCCATACAATGATTTAGCTAGCTTATATACTTTTTCCTCCTCTCTTGGTTTTTCAAATCCCCCAGGTTGAATGACATACACTTCTTCCTTTAGTTCAACATGCAGAAAAGCCGTTTTTACATCCAAATGATGAATCTTCCACCCTTTCTCGGCCGAGAGAGCAATCAATAGTCGTATTGTCTCGAGTCGAGCTACCGGCGCGAATACTTCATCAAAATCTATCTCGGGTTGTTGTACATAGCCTTTAGCAACTAATCGCGCTTTGTACTTCATTATTGAATCATCCGCGTTTCTTTTTATCTTGAACAACCACTTCAACCCAATTAGCACAACACCTTTAGGTAAAGGAACGAGTTTCTAAGTATTATTCTTCACAATTAATTCAAGCTCGGTTTTCATTGCTTTGAGCCATTTCGGATTCAACTTGGCTTCATTGTAATTCCTTGGCTCATCGTTAAGTGTTAACATTAATTCATGAACATTAAGTTGGTAATCTACTAACCTCGTTGGTAACACTTTGTTGCGGGTTGAACGTCGTACTGGGATAGCAGCGTCATCGTCTTCAGAATCATCCTCGTTTGTTGGCGTTTGCGGGCTGTGAAACGAGTTGTGAACAGAAACCTGATGCGTGTTTTGACCAGATACTGTATCATGAACAGTACTCGGCACTGTAGCATGAACATTACTTGGTACTGTAGCATGAACAATGCTCGTATTCCGTGGGCTGTTGTGAGTAAGCTGCTTCTGTACAGCAGGTTCATTTATTATATTTTCATTACGTGGCTGCTGAAAATCAGCCTTCTCGTGTCGTTCCATAGGACTGTAAAAGTATCTTCTTTTTTTCCCGTTTAAGTCAAACTTTCAGCCTTCCATTTCCAACCTCTCTTCTCATCACAAATCACATAGGCGCTGATTATAATCTTGTTCTCACGTGGATTATAAAGACGAAAACCTCCTAAACTAGGTTCTTTGCCAAGATATACCAAAGGTTTTGACCTATCATCGAGTTTCTTTAAATGTTTTGACACAATTCTCTCATATGCAACACATCCAAACACCTTTAAGTCTTCAAGGTTCGGTTTCTCCCCATAAAACTTCTCGCATGGTGTGACTCCTACCAATGCTCGCGTAGGTGTTCTATTTATTATGTATGTTGTATGTCGAACCGCTTCACCCAAAAATAATTTGGTACACCTCTTGCCTTCATCATACACCTAGTCATCTCGAGTAGAGTGCGGTTTCTTTGTTCTACAATTCCATTTTGTTGAGGTGCATAAGGATCCGTCAACATTCGTGCTATACCTTCTTGGTCACAAAACCGATTAAAGTCATGTGATGTAAATTCACCACCTCTATATGTATGGAATGTAATGATCTATTTACCCGTTAGTTTTTCAATCGACGTCTTAAATCTCTTGATTACTCCAAACGCGTCACTTTTGTGCTTTAAAAGAAAAGACCACATGTACCTAGTACAATCGTCGATAAGAACTAAGATATAAGAGTTACCTTCTTGAGTGGAAGGAGTTATCGGTCAGCATATGTCACCATGAACCATCTCAAGTATTTTTAAAGCTCTATATGTTGCCTTCTTCGAAAATGACTTCTTTGTATGCTTTCCAACCATGCAAGATTCACATACTTGATCTTGATGCTTAATTACCGACACCCCTTTAGCTAACTTGTGCATCAAATTTGCACCAAAGCCGATATGACCAAGTCGTACGTGCCACAACCACGACTCTTCATCAATGTTAGCTTGCAAACAATAAGTTTTTCCAACTTTTAGTTGAGCCTTGTAGAGACGGTTTGCACTTCGCGGGACTTTAATTAGTAAACTTCCACAACTATTACGCATGGTAGAGAAATAACCTCGTATACGAATATCACAACCTGATATTGTAGCTTGTCCAAGACTTATCACATTACTACGAAGCGCGGGAATGTAATAAATATCTTTTAGAACTTTTGTTCACCATTTTTCCCTTGGAACAATATAGAGCCCTTTCCTTTTATTCTTAAAAGAACCATCTCCGTGAACTTAATCATGGATAGTTCATATTTTCATTTAATTCAGAAAAGTAGGAGTAATTACCTGTCATGTGATTACTTGCACCGTTGTCTATACATTGTCTTCATTGGTATTTGACTTGTTCTTTGGTGAGTGTGTATTTCTTCATTCATGAAAAGCTTTCGTGAATTTGTCATCATAAAGAAACGTACCTTCCTCATGATTCCACATCTCCTCATGTGTCTCACTTTAGGTTTTCGTCATAGTCTTGTTTTTGATCTGGGTCATTTTGAAACAAAGTGTCCGAACTTATCACAACGGTAACACCTTTATGTGAGAGAGATCACGTTGCTCCTTTTGCCGATTATCTTCACAGTTTTTTGAGGAGTCACGTTGACCTTGGTTTTGAGAGTTGCCACGACCTCGAGATTACGAACCACGTCCTCTCCCTTTGATTGAGTCACTATTCCTGTTGGAATAATCTGTCCTAGCATAAAGCAATTTCTCTTGAGAATCGTTTGCCTTATCTTCTTGTTTGACTCTTTCTTCGTACGCTTTCAGTCGTCCAACCACATCCTCGAACCTCGTTGTTTTAAGGTCTAAAACTTGCTCAAGGGTTGCTACGATATGGACAAAGCGTCTTGGAAGGCTTGTGAGAAACTTCTTAACCAACTTGTGTTCCGACATGACTTCTCCAAGCGTGGATGACTTAGAAGCAATACATGAAAACTTCGCCGCATAGGCGTCTATACTATTGATGCATACTTTATTTTAAATATATATCTACTCATGTTTTAAATTTATAAAACTCAATCTACCAGACAATGCACTAACGAGTAGAAAACCTGATCGTGAGTAGTACATAATAGTAAATCCGAGGTCGTCCCAAAAACTAAGTTACAGTTAGTTTTATTTCGAAATGTCACGTTTAAAAGAATAAGATTTTGATTTGAAATGAATTAAAAACATAAATACAGAAAATAAAAAGAGTTTAGAGATATCAAGAGAGAAAACGTGCTGACCTAGTTACTTCATTACTACTGTTATGAATACGTTTTCCTGTGCAATGTTAAACTATGGTTTCATTAGTGGTTTCTAACGTCGATAGACTTGAATAGGTATATTTAGTCTATTCTATACTCCCTGCGATTCCGAATCAGTCCAAATCGTATATGAGGTAGGTTATCCAGGTTGCAGTGATTAGTCCCAACTATTCTCAAAACTTATCTAATAACCTATAGATATTATTAACCCCTTCTGAAAGAGTTCCTGTGCTTTTTAGGTATATTAAATTATAAGAGCGGAGACCGATTAGTTCCTACACTAGAGATGGAGTGTAAACTCCTCCCTAGTACCCGATTGATCCCATATTGACTTGGTAATCTAATAATGGGTCAAACAAGATCCAAACCACCCGTAATACTACCAAAACCTAGGATTACACAATAGTCAAAGAATATCTAATGAAAACATAATCTAACAGGAAACAAACATCATAACAATAGTAACTACATAACTAGGCCAACACTTTAAGTGCTTAGCCGCTCATGGTAACGGAAACACAACAAGAAATAGAAGTAATCATAGATTAAAAGCTCATAATTCTTACAGTATTCGTATTTGAACGATTAAATACAAAAAGTAATTAAAGTGTGATCTCCCTTGGAGATCAGGTGAAATTCTTTGAAGGTTGGAAGCCTTTGTCGCCTCTCCAATTGGCTGTGGAGGAAGTGATGTCGGAATAACTGAATGAGGCCTCTATTTATAGGTTTCAAACTTGTTACGGCGTAACCAATAAAGGTGTTACGCCATAACCTTCATACACGGCATTCCATAATTAAGCACTTGTTACGGCGTAACCAGTATGGTGTTATGCAGTAACCTTCAAATAGTTTCCATAGCTCGTGATCTTCTTTCCATATATGTGGATCTTCATGGTTACGACGTAACCATAAGGTGTGTTACGCCGTAACTCTATCTTTAGTAAGATTTCCTTCCATCTACATGGTTACGACATAACTAGATATTATGTTACGCCGTAAAGTCATCCTTGATCTTCGAACTTGCTTAATTTATGTTACAGTGTAACCATTTATGGTGTTACGCCGTAAAAACTTTGAATAATTGTACTTTAAGTTCTTTTCCCTTGTTTCTTGTCATTTTCTTGCATTTCTCCTGAAAACTACAAAAATGATAGAAAATATATTGTTTTCGAGTATTAGTAAAATATTTGCAGGTAATATAGGGGTAATTTGACACTAAAAAGTATTAAATATTTGATATTATCAAATATCCCCCCACTTGACTTCTGCTTGCCCTCAAGTAGAACCTATTAGAACATTCCATAAAAAGATTTCTCAGGTATAACTCTAAGAAATGAATCTATAAAATACTTATGCTATAAATCATCAAAGCCGAACACCTCACGAAAAGGGGATAAAAAGTCACTCAACTCTCCACTAGTCTAAGTGTTTCAATTTTGGGGTGATCACTCAATTGCATAGTCATACCATGTATTCTATCATAAGCTTGGAAAGTACACAAATCTACACCAGTTAGAATTATGGTCTAAATAATTCTCAAAGGCAACAAGGGCAATATGGTTTTAAAGGGTTAGGATAAACATGGGATACACATTTAATGGTTGTTAATATAAAAACACAAAACAAATAGTCTAAAATAATCTAAGGTTGTCATAACTAGCCACTTTCCATCCATGGGTCCAAGAGTCAAAGTCTGAAAATCTGATCTTCAATAATGGGCTACTAGCTCCATTCTTCATGAGTATTGAGATGACTTGGTGTAACAATGGGCTACTAGCTCCTTTTTACAGAGATGTCTTAGTGCAATAATGGGCTACTAGTTCCATTTTTTTATTTTTTATTTTGCACCATCTTTACATTTTTAGCACATGGGTGGCTTTTTGTTGCACCCTCTTTTCTTCATGATAAATATGCAAATGCTACAGGGGTTTATATCTTTTTTTATTTTTCTCCTGTACATAATAATACATCCCCCCACTGAGATAAACAGTATCAAAAGTGATAAAATCGGGGGGTCTTCATATGATCAATAATATGTCATCAGTAATAGTGCCAATCTTCGAACTTCATTTTCCTGAACCATGGACTTAGGTAGCCAGCAATTTCAACACATAGATATTTACAGACTACAAGGTAGGCTAAGGTGAAATGGTGAAATGAAACATATATAATGGGGTAAAAACATAGATTGGCTCAACATGGGTGATCTATGGGTATCTTGCACTAATAATGAGTGAAAAAAAGGGTTTATCACGGGAGGTCGACAAGTCAGTGTAACAAGTCGATAAACACACACATGTATAGGCTATTTGGGTGATTTCCAAAGTGTTGCCTTCTTGAACTATCTATTCCTGCTAATCAATTAGGTCTCAAAAGGATGTACATGCCAAGTTCTAAAGTCTACAATACTACCGGCACACTTAATATTTTTGTAGATATTTGAATAATATGATGGAAACGGAATATTATGCATAAATCTCACCAAGTAATAATAAAAGGGTAATGTGCATTCGGCAAAGATTAATTCTAGTTATTTAAGAAAAACATGTCAAAAATTTTAAAATTGGTATAAATTTCAAAGAAAACTAGAAAATTGAAGGCAAAACATACGTCAAGTATTAATTCTACTCCCATCCCCCACTTGAATTGTACAATGTTCCTATTGTACATTAAGAAAATGAAATAAAAAAAGAGAGTATAATTAGGAAAAGAAACTCCCTGAGCATTGCTTCGAGATTTGATATTTGGCGGAAATCTTTAGATTATTTCCGTCTTCGAGCAAACTCTTTATCCCCTATGATCACAAAAACAAACCAAAGCATAAAATCGTTCTACAAGAATTATGAAGTGTATAGGAAATACAAACCTAACTCACTTTCGTAGGAATCACGGTTGTATTTAGCATATCCAACAAGCCTTTTAAACCACTTGGCGGCCCAAGTGGACGAGTTTAGTCTCGTGAGGGCTTCCAGAGAACATACCCACAAAGTTCATTTACGTATACAAGGTTTAGACATGTTTAAAACTTAATTTTTAAGGTTTTCAGAAGGAGGTTATCATGTAACTCCGGTGGTTACGTCGTAATCATGTGGTAAAAAAATTTAAGTTTTTAAAGTGTTACGGCGTAACCGTGAAATGGTTTACGTCGTAACTAAAATGGTTACGGCGTTAACTTAAGTTGTTACGCCGTAACTGCTGCAGATTTAGCAGAGTTACCACATGATTATGAGTCGAGCCGGTCTCGATAATTGCCTCCTAGTAGCTGGATTCTGCAAAACAAGGTAAGAAACATGCAAACCAACTAGAGCAAAAAGGAAATTTCATAAAGGACGAGTTGTCTCCCGACAAGCACTTTTGTTTATTAATGAGTCTTTAAGTTAGACTCATGCCCATTCTACGTCTCGTTGTCAGAGTCCTCTTCGTCATTCCTGAAGACTTCTTCCATTTCCTCCATTATCATTTTTCTAAACCTTGATCCATTTTTCCTTCCTAAGGACAGGGTTTTACTAAGGTTTGTTAATTCTAAATATTCGAAAATATTCCTAGGTAAAACATTCACACTAGCTCCTAGAGCGGCCATAGCATAAAAGTTAAAGTTATCGATGGTGCAGATGAGTGTGAAATGTCCTGGATTAGATTACTTTGGAGGTAGTTGCTCATTGGTGTTTTCTTCCTGAGAGTCTGGATCAGAGAGGAAGGATATTCCGTGGAGATTTTTAATTTTCTTTGGAGAGCAGGGTCCCTCATGTTCAATAATTACTACCTTTGTTTGTTCAGATTTTGTTACCCTGGAGTGGAGTTCTTTGGTTAATTGCTCGATCTGGGTTTCTAAGTTTTTAAGTAAGGCGCTTTGGTTCCTAGTGTTAATCTCGGCATTCTCTTGAAGTTTCTTAATCCACACCTCCATTTCAGTACTTTTTTGTGCATATTCCTCTTGATGCTTAGTTAATAGTTCTTCTAAGCTTTATCTCCTTTCACCATATGATGGACGGTTATCAGTCTTAGTGTAATATCCAGGTGGTCCTACACAAATATTTCCTCCATTACTTCCATTGAAAGGCGTTGTGCGTCTAAATTCTCCATATCTGACCTCTTTAACATGTTTTACTTCCTCATTGAGGGGACAATCTTTGTCGAGGTGGGGTCCTTTGCAAATTTAGCATCCAACTTGGATTGCATGAATGCTTTCTTTTAGCTTCTTCATGTCTCGTCTCAGGTTGTCCATCTTGCTTACTAGAGCATCTAGTCCATTACTGCTACTGTTGCTTCCAACATTTCTGCTTGTCGTTCCGTCATGCCATTTTTGAGAATGGTCAGCCATGGTCTGAATTGCTGTGAGAGCTTGGGCTGGTGTAATTCCAGGAATTGGCCCTTACGAATCAAGCAATTGACGGTTCATAGTGTTCAAACCTTTATATAAGATGTTTACTATTTGACGACTATTGAAGTCGTGAGTATGGCGCTTGTATAGCAGGTCATTATACTGCTCCTAGGCTTGGTATAATGATTTGTCACCTTCTTGCTTGAAGTTGTGAATATCTTCAAGTTGCTTCACGGTCTTGGATGGTGGGCAATACCTTTGGATAAAGGCATTTTTGAGGAGATCCTAGGTATTGATAGTTCCTGGGGTGAGTCTGCCTAACCATCTCTTCACGGCTCCGGTAAAAGTAAAGGAAAAAACTCGGAGCATGACCGCGTCTTTAGAAACTTCGGGAATATTGAATAAGCCAATGATGCTGAGGACCCGATCAATGTGATCATGAGCATCCTCATTATTGTTTCTGGAGAAGGTGTCTTCCCTCAATTCGCGCATGAATTGTGTAGATAAGAACACACACTTAGTTATCCTTTACCATGAACACTTTCAATTATCCCCTGGGGAATACATCTAGTTTTATCAGCCATTTCTACTATCATGTTGTCTTCGTAGTGTGAGAGCGCAGTGCCAAGCTTAATTCTTCAAAGACAAATGTAGACATAATATTGACGCTGGCTCCTAAGTCTGCTATGGCATTTTTGTTAAATATATCAAATGAACAAGGGATAGTAAAACTCCATGGGTTTGGTCTCTCAGGAAGGCTTGATATTCTTTCAATTTGGATGGTATCTTTTGGTTGGGTGTCATTCTTCGGTATGTGAACCATCTTGCATTCACTTACTTCATGGTCATTTCTTCTAAGTTGATTGATCTGAGCTTCCTAATTTCTTAGGGCATCTTCCTGGGCTTGCCTCCTAGGATTTAAATAACTCTTGTCCCTTTTTTGTTGGATTTTCTAGCATTTTTCTAATTCCGCTTCAAACCAGTCACCTAGACCCTCATCACTTTGTTCTCGTTCTTTGCGGATTTCATTCCCTTTTGTGTGTTTGGTTGGGGTTTTAGTGATTTCGAGGTGAATAGGGGGTGGTGATGCCTGAAAGTAAGGATTGGTTTTTGCTTTTAATGGCAGATCAAAGCTTTTATGATGGGGACTTAAATGGTCCCTATTTATGGTAGAGACACCGGCATTGGTTGAGTGTGTTTGATAACCATCGTAATCCTGGGTTTTTACTGCTTCTTCATATTCCAGGTATTCTGCAATAGTCATATCATCGAACTTCATACCTACACTAGGAGATTGGTTTTCTTGAGTAAGTTTGAAATATTGTTCAATAGTGAGATCGTCAATGTTCTCATCCATGATGTTTCCTTGAAGAATACATTAAAATAACTACAGAATTCAAATTACTACTAATTTTTTTAGCTCCCCGGCAACGGCGCCAAAAACTTGATACGTATTTTCTTTTAAATATATATTTACTCAAGTTTTAAATTTATAAAAATCGATCTACCTGACAACACAATAACAGGCAGAGAACCTAACCCTAGGTAGTACATAATGGTAAAATCAGCAGGTGTCCCAAGAGCTAAGTTGTAATTATTTTTATTTTAACTGAAATGTTCACGTTTTAAAAATAAATATTTGATTTTGAATTAACAATAAAAGTAAATACTAAAATTAGAGTTAGAGATATCAAGAGGGAAAATGTGCTAGCCTAGTTACTTCATTACTACTGTTATGAATACGTTTACTTGTGCAATGTTAAACTATGGTTTCATTTAGTGGTTTCTAAGGCTGATAGACTTGAATAGGCATATTTAGTCTATCCTATAACTCCTTAGCAGATTCCCCCGAATCATCCAATCGTATAGCAGTAGGACACACACAACCTGTTGGCAGATGATTTAATCCCGACTATTCCCAAAACTTATCTAATAACTTATACAGATTATTAACCCCCTCTAAAAGAGTTCCTATGCTTTTTAAGTATATTAAGTGACAAGGGCAGAGGCCGGTTAGTTCCTATACTAGGGACGGAGTGTAAAATCCTCCCTAGTACCTGATTGATCCCATATTGACTTGGTAATCTAATAATGGGTCAAACAAGATCCAAACCACCTGCAATATTACCAAAACCCAAGGTTACACGATAGTCAAGGAATATCTAATGACACCATAATCAAACAGGAAACAAAAATTATAACAATAGTAACTACATAACTAGGCCAACACTTTAAGTGCTTAGCCGCTCATAGTAACGAAAACACAACAAGAAATAGAAGTAATCATAGATTGAAAGCTCATAATTCTTATAGTATTCGCATTTGAACAATTAAATACAAAAAGTAAGTAAAGTGTGATCTTCTTTGGACTCTAGTTGGAATTCTTTAAAGGTTGGAAGCCTTTGTCGCCTCTCCAATTGGCTGTGGAGGAAGTGATGTCGGAATAGCTGAATGAGGCCTCTATTTATAGGTTTCAAACCTGTTACGACGTAACCAATAAAAGTGTTACGTCGTAACCTTCATACACGACATTCCATAATTAAGCACTTGTTACGGCGTAACCAGTTATGGTGTTACGCCGTAACCTTTAAATTGTTTCCAAAGCTCATGATCTTTTTTCCATATATGTGGATCTTCATGGTTACGGCGTAACCATAAGGTGTGTTACGCCGTAACTCTATCTTTGGTAAGATTTTCTTCCATCTACATGGTTACGGCGTAACTAGATATGATGTCACGTCGTAAAGTCGTCATTGATCTTCGAACTTGCTTAATTTATGTTACAGTGTAACCATTTATGGTGTTACGCCGTAACAACTTTGAATAATTGCGCTTTAAGTCATTTTCCCTTTGTTTCTTGTCATTTTCCTGCATTTCTCCTGAAAACTATAAAATGATAGAAAATATATCGTTTTCGAGTATTAGTGAAACATTTACAGGTAATATATGGGGTAATTTGACACTAAAAAGTATTACATATTTGATGTTATCAACTATCATTATCTGACATCTTCGAATTCAAGAACTCCGTAATTAGGGTTTGAAGCCTCACTTCCTTCATACGATCAGCCCCTAGATTACGAGTTTTTATCGCTTCCCACATCTCCTTCCTGGTTTTCACATTCCCGATTTGTAAAATCAAATCTTCAGGGATCGATTGAAACAACAAGCCTTTAACTATATTGTTTTTCTTGGCATCGTCTGAGCCTGGATCTACCACATCCCATACTCCATGAATTCCAAGAAGAACTTCCATACGCTTCTTCCATATGGTATAGTTTGTTGACGTTAATATCGGACATTGAAACGTCAAGGTCGTCTCCTTTACATGCGGTTGTGAGCTTTCTCTAACCACCATTCCAGATCTTTTTCTTGATCGAGAATTGGTCTGTAAAGGATTACACACAGGTTCGAAGTCGACCTCTTTAGGTTTTTTATAACCCTAAATCATTGGTACACTTGCTGCTCTTGCTATTAGTCCAAACACAGAATCACACACCTGTAACGAATAGCTAATGGAACTCTGATTGAGACCCTTTTGACGCGGTATCAATCCTCCACAATACAACCTGTCTTTGATACCAATTGATGGTAATCAGAGGGTTACGCAGCAGTAGAACAGAAAAATAAGAACAAGAAGAATACCAGGTACTTGCTTAAACACGCAATTTTATTAATGAATAAACCATCTCAAAACTTCATTCGGTACAATGTGAATCCCTACCATTCACGGTATATATAGACTAACATAGACGCGTTGTACTATAACCAGGATTACATTAAATCTATTCTAAATACTAATATAATAGGACAAGTTTGACTTGCACTCTAACTAGTATATCTTTTCCTGATAACACTTGGACCACGCTTCTTAGCCATATCCAATCTGAATTCTCCAACAGCAAAATCACCACACCCTATGGCCTATGCTCTCAAAGGTATATATATTTAATATTGCAAGAATATATATGTTATTAGATCAAACATATATTATTAAAGTATGAGTACATTACTAACAATATAATATTAGTTTTAAGAAATAAAAGGATTTAATAACAACTTCAAGAAAAAAAAATATATTGCATTAAAATATGACCGATCCAAATATTAAGTCAACAAACTTCCGTTCTATAAAAGGTTAATTAATCAAACTGTTAGACAAGTAAAAGTTTGAGAGATGAAGGTGGGTAAATATCAGTCAACTGCACCAAATGTTGTAGCCAATTCATTGCACTAACATGTCATTACGTGACTCTCTTCTGGGAAATTATTGAATTTGTTTTTCCATAAATCACATTATATTCATTATGGTGATTACTACTAGTAATTTAATAGAATAATAATGTTCCAAAATTTGAAGGTGATTTCTAATTGCATGATACCTTTAATTTCCCTTCCTAGCTATTATAAAAGTTTTTAAGACTGTTTTAATAAAAGCCTTGGTTTTTCAAAAAAAAAAAAAACAAAAAATGAACAACATGCATGTCGTGTCTTAATTGATAATAACCCAATTACTCTATATCTCAACGAGCAAACATTTGACCATTGTTCATTTACAGTGGTCATGTTTGACTTGGGTCAAATTTGGCCCGGCCCATTTTTTTTTGGCTCTACTTTGATCCGGCTCAAGTATTTTTTTTTTTTTAAAGTTTAGTCCAACATCTAGCCCAACTTTTTTTTGGGCTCTACTTTGGCCCGGCCATCATTAGCCCAAAAATTTAGGCCGGCCCATTTGAATCTTTTTTTTGTTCAAGTAGGCAATATAAAAAAATTGCTTGGCAAAAAATAGGATTTTTTTTTATAAAAGTACTGATTTATTCAAATAAAAAAAATACTCGCGACATGAGGCCAAAAAATTACAACCCGCGACATGAGGCCTAACACATAAGCCTATATTAAAAAAACAAACTATTAAACATGAGACCGAACAAATAAACCCGCATAAAATAAATTAAAAAAAACGGCTCCGCAAAATATCGCCAAAAAGATCTTCATATCGGGAAAAAAAACGAGGCCATTATTGCAATCCTCCTGTCATACGTACTTGCTTAATCAACACGTTGCATTAATAGTAAAAAACAAAAAAAAAACTTTAACCAACACGCCGGACTAACAAATTAGCCCCCGCCGCAACGCGCGGGTTAAATTCCGACTCGTTTAGATCAATGAATTATTAATGATTACATAAGTCTTAAACAGGCAAACCATAACACATGAGCTTGGACTCAAACAATACAAATCCTAGTCTAACACAAATAAGTCCACTAAGAGTATCATATTATGTGTTACCTTTTTGCATTTGGTGGAAGGTCTTGATGTGCTCTTATACATGGATGGAATCTCTTATTTATTTAATTTGTAATTTTGTATATGGTTAGTCTTATATATCAATAGGGCTCTCTTATGATAACAAGTTGTAACTTGTAAATATCTCCTTATATAAGAAAAGCCGAAGTTATACATGTAGTTAGTTGAAATTAGAAATGAAGGAGTTATTACGTGTCTCTTTACAATACGACATGGTTTGGAAGTTATACATGTAGTTAGTTAGTTTATATGGAAATTGTAATAGCTAAACTTTATGCCTATTTTTAACACTAATACGACATGGTTTGGAATCTGGAAGCTAAAAGGAAAGAATACATTTTTTCTTTCCTCTTTATAACGTGCTATCTCTTCCGCTTCATGGCCGGCCCACATCACATTAATAATTCACGTCCCCTTATCATTTATCAATTCAATTCTACTAAAAACTTATGAATCGGACCACACAAGTCCACACATTTCACTTTATTTGAGTATTTATTCTCTTATAAAATGGTAAGGATTTTTATAGACCAGCCAGATTACTTGTTGAAGTATTGAACAAGAATCACAAAAAATCTCAAAAGTTTACAAAATGTATAAAGGTTACGCTATAAAGATAACTACATCCTTCAAAAAGATCTTCCAACCTATTACATGACTATAAATCTAATGGAGTGTCGAGTGCGAGATTAATAAAATTAAGGAGGAAGATTTCTAAGAGTGAGGTGCGTGTGAGAAACATGTCTAATCGAGGTTTCTCAGCATGAGCATGGTTCGTTCAAGTTTCATACTCAATCAGAAACCAAAGTGAAGTGGTTCGGTGTTCTGACTAGACAAAAACCTTTATTATCGTATTTTGGTTTGTATAGCTTGTTCTTCATGGAGATTTGGTTAACAAATTGACTTAAACAGTACTTTTCCAGTATTTGAAAAGCAAACTACTCGTAATAGATATTGACACAAGTATATATCATACATTCGTACGTGCAACGCTTTCTACAAGCGTCGTGAGATAGACCGAACATATATGGCGATTGAGTTTTTATAGATATTTGCGGAAGGTTTGCAAGTTTTTATAGTAGGGTTTGAAAGAAGAAAATACGTTAGTCAAGCTCGATGGTTTCCATTTCGAATGAATTGCTTGAACGATTTACAATATGCAATGTGATTTTCACACTGTAATATGAAATTCATCAATTGGTGCACAATGATGCCTTTGTTTAGAGCTACTCACCGCAATGACCTTTTAGCGGCATGCCCAGCGACATCGGCAGCGACACATTTAGTGCTCACGACACCTTTAGAGCATCCACTAAGGTCTAAACATTTATAAAATCATTAATTTACAAAGATTTTGATTTTATAAACCTTGTTGCACTATGGATTAACATTTTCTAGTTTATAAAATGATTAACAATTACACATGCATGCATTAAATTATGAAGAGGTTCAAGATCCTAGACCTTTTCATTCCACATGGACATAAAACATCAACTCACTATGGTTAAAACAAAGTATAAACTTTTTCATGTGTTTTAAGCATTTTCTTGAAATGACCATAGTGGATGCCTTTAGCATTGTCAATGAAATATCGCTATAAACGAGATACAAATTTTATTCGGGGAATCCTCTTTAATAAACAAAATATTCCTATTATGTCAATGTCGATTGAATCAATCTTATTAGGTGTGAATGCGTCTTGTAAAACATGTCTATGTCAATTAAGAGACGTCGTCGTTTCGGTAGCTAATTTTAGATAAGAGGCTATCGATTCATTATTATGGTCCTTATATTTTACAGGTTGCCGCTATTCTAGACGTTGTGGACGTCTGTCGTCACTCTTTTGTGTCACTCTGCTTTTATTGATATTATTGCTAATACTCCTTTGTCACTGTTTTGACTTCTAAATTTTAATAAGAATTATGATGGTAACAACAACAACAATAAGATGCCATACAAAATGCTCTCCATATTGTTACAACAAGCATGATTACCCGCGCGGTGCTGCGGGTCGTTAATTTTTTTCGCTTAGTTGCGAGGCATTATTATTTTTTATTTTGTCAAAGTTACAAATTGTTGTTACAAAGAAAATTACGTACATGAAAGAAAACTACACGCCGTTGGCAGACATGCCAAAGCTAAATCCCATAGTTTTGTCCCTATTTCGAAATCTAAAAGTGTGTCACTAAACGCGTGCTAAAAGGCACTTTTTTTTTGTAGTGACTTTCGTAAGATGAATACAGGTTGATCTGTACTTTTTTATAATTGACGGGGTCTGAAGTGACTGTAGTAGTTCTAGTTTTTTTTCATATATATATTTCTTTTGACGTTAGTATAAGATAATTAGCGTAAGCATTAATAAATACTCCCTCCGTCCCACATTAAGTGTCCACTTGACTTTTTCAAAGTCTTTTTTCTTCAACTTTGACCTTAATGATTTATTCTTATGTTATATAATACTTGATGCAAGATATATGAATGGATAGAGTTTTGAATATATTTTTCGTTGGTTAGAATTTTCTGTTTCAATATTATATAACACAAACAAAAACTAATTTATGGTCAAAGTTGAAGAAAAGAAGACTTAAAAAGATTTCATTGTGGACACTAATATGGGACGGAGGGAGTTATTAACTTCATTGAGTTATAACCAAATTACTATTTACATTTTAAAATCCATTCTATACTCAATATAGTTTAAGATCAGGTGTCGTAACACGGTAACACCATTTTTTGGGTGTCACATCAGCGTCATATCAGCATATAACACCACTCACCTAATCATAACACCAACACCAACACCACTCCCCTAATCATAACACCAAAAAACCACCATCCATCTCTTTATTTTCATAAAAAACACCCTAAACATTTATTTTCATTTTTTAACAAAGTCACTAACTATTTCTTTATTCATTAAAATTCAAATACAATTACAATACTAAAAAAACACACATTAATAATCAATACAGAAATTAAAACTAGCCGCTTTAGGGAGTTTTTGTTATGTAAAAATAAATTTTTTTTGTTTAAATATAACTACACTTTTTTTTTGTAGTGACTTTCGTAAGATGAATACAGGTTGATCTGTACTTTTTTATAATTGACGGGGTCTGAAGTGACTAGTAGTTCTAGTTTTTTTTTCATATATATATTTCTTTTGACGTTAGTATAAGATAATTAGCGTAAGCATTAATAAATATTAACTTCATTGAGTTTAACCAATACTATTTACATTTTAAGTCCATTCTATACTCAATATAGTTTAAGGAACTTAATTAGCCATGGAACGCACACCATCATAACCTGCTTCTACAAATCAACAAAAGATGGCCAGTTATTACGGAGGCCTGTAATGCAAGTTGCATAATGGTACTTTATTTATATTCTTTTCACAAAATCACAAACACGGTTGATTGCCCAAATCTTGATCGTCCACATGTTTTCGTGTCCATTCAGAAAAGGCTAAAGTTTTATATTTGGAAAAATTAACAACTTTTACAACCGAATTTGGTAACCCTTTTGCTAAAATCCAAAGAATTTTTTAATTCATAGGTTCAACCGAAGATAATTTCCACCAAAGATTCTTCCACTTTGTATCTTTCTAATGGACATGGTTTCATAATCAATTTGATATCAAAAGTTTTGATAGATGACTAAATAAATATATTACTAGCATCTCTAAACAAGTTTTTGCATCTCTAAATTTTTAAACTAACTTTACTAATTTATTGTTTTTAACTAGTCCTTATTAGCTCAAAACGTTTAGCTCACTACACATAGCTTAAAATGGACTAATATGTGCCCTTTTAAATCACAATTATGCCTCAATTCAGAACCGTCTTTGAGAGTGTGCGAGATGGCGACCTACCAGGGTCTCAAAAATTTTAAAGGCCTAAAATTTATCCCGTTACCAATTATATCAATTGTATACATATTTTTTTTGAAGAAAAATATATTTAGACGAGGAAATATCTTAAATGGGTAATACGTTGAACGTTTAGATAACTAATTTGCATTATATCTTATAAACGGTAACTCTTTAAATATAACATGTTTTCTCGAAAGATCTTTTTAGATAATATCATTCGGCCATAAAAATTTCAAAAATTCTGTAACGGCCCTACCTCGACCCACTTAAGAAGTTTGTATGTGGATGTTACCGAAAAGCATTAGTTTGTAATTTGTTTAATTCTTAAAGGTTCTTTGCTTGTTCAAAACTTTATTAAATAACACTCAGCTCATCATATATATTATCAAAGCATAATGTGTGGTGGCTAAAAAAATCATGTCATTTAGGCCCCACTGAGTGTCACATCACTGCCACTTCATTTCAACACAACAACTCAGGTGCCGTTTGGTTTGTGGATTTTCTTGGGTTTAGATTAAAATTTATTCAAATCAAGTGTTGGTGCACTCACCTTTAGGTTCAAGTAAGGGTGTGATGCCAAATTTCCAAACCAGGGTGACTTGCCTGGTGTAGATGTATAACATTAATAAAAATTCATTTAGGGGTAATGTTGGTGTGGGCTCTTGGTTTTCGGTCATTAAACAAGCTTACGCCGAGTTTGTTCCTGAAGGTAGATTGGTTTGGGTGGAATTGGACGGTGTTCCGTTTAAATTCTGGTCGGGTCCTACTTTCAAACGTATTGCTGCTAAATGGGGTGAGTTATTGGATGTTGATGATTATGATGAGTCGAATCTTCATTCCAAAAGAATTTGCATTCTTTCTAAGGTTTGTGAGCACATTCACGAGAGCTTCAAAATTGTTTTTCGGGGTAAGGTTTATTGGGTGCGCGCAAGTGAAGTTCTAGGGTGGACTCCTGAATTTTCCGAAGAGGAGGAGGAAGACGAATTATCAGTGGAGGATAACAATGATGGCAGAATTAATGATCTCGAGGCAAATAATGGCATTGATGAGAGTGACGTGGAGGAGGTGCTTGAAACACTGTTTGATCAACCTGATGATCAGAAGGACAAACACTCGGAAGATCCTTTTGGTTTATACCCTTTATTGAACAAAGAAAATATCGAATTGGCACGAAAGGTTACTGAAGAAGATCATAGTTTGTCTCATCCGCCGGGTTTCACTCCGGAGGAGGGTTTGAATGAAGGTAATACTGTTAATCTTGACATGAAGGACTACGGAGAAAATGAGAGAGATGACAATTCGTTTGTTAACCTTGAAGATGGTAAGGATAATTCTGAGTCGGTAAACAAAAATTCAGAATCAAAGCGTTCGGGTCACTCTAAGTACTCTGTTCTGCCGCGAACGGGGGGTTCTATTTTAAATCTTATGGAGGAAGTTGTGAAGGTGGGCCAAACTATGGGTTATAACATGGATGGGTGCATCAAGGATATCACTGAGATCATTGAATCCCAAGGAGAATTTGGGGTTAATCGATGAATTTTATGTCTTTGAACGTTCAAGGCCTCGCCCAAAAGGCCAAAAAAGATTGGGTAAAGGAGTTGTGTGTTAAAAATAAAGTGAATTTTGTGGGTCTTCAAGAAACTAAGATGGGGTCTATTGATCTAAGTAGTGTGAGGTCTTGCTGGGGTAATTCTAATTTTGATTATGTGCATAGTGATTCCGTTGGTAACTCGGGAGGGATCTTGTGCATTTGGGATCCTAATTCTTTTCGGAGGAGTAGCTTTACGAGATCGGACTATTTTGTCATTGTTCGAGGTGTGTGGTTGAAATCAGGGATTGATCTTATGATAGTGGTTGTATATGCGCCTCAAGAGGCTAAAGAAAAGCGTATGTTATGGGATTATTTGGCTCATGTGTCGAATCAATGGGTTGGTAAACTTGTTATGATGGGCGACTTTAATGAGGTGAGATATAAATCGGACAGATATGGTTCGAATTTTAATGCTCACGACGCTGAGATTTTCAATTCATTCATATACAACGCGGGTCTTGATGAAGTCCCTTTAGGAGGAAGTGCTTATACCTGGTGTCTCAAATCTGCTTCTAAAATGAGTAAATTGGATCGATTTTTTGTTTCCGAAAATTTGTTGAGCATGTGTCCTAATATCACTGCTATTACCTTGGAGCGGTTTATTTCAGACCATCGTCCTATTTTATTACGTGAAGTCAGGTATGATTACGGTCCTATTCCTTTTCGATTCTATCGTTACTGGCTGGAAGTTGATGGTTTTGACAAGTTGGTTAGGGATTCTTGGAACGTGGCTCCTGTTAACAAGAAAAATGCCATCCGAAACTTCATGGGTAAACTTAAATTTCTTAAAGACCGTATTCGGAGCTGGCTCTCTATTCATAGGTCGAATTCGCGAGGTGAGATCTATTTCCTTAAAGAGGAGTTGCGGTCTTGTGATGAGGTTATTGATAAGGGAGATTGCTCGAATGAGGTGGTCCATAAACGTACGGAGATTCTCAACAAGATTCATCAGGTAAATAATATTCAAGCTTCGGAAATTGCTCAAAAAGCCAAGATTAAATGGGCAATCGAGGGAGATGAAAATGTGAAGTTTTTTCATGGTATGCTAAACAAGAAGCGCAATCAATCTAATATTCGGGGTATTATGGTGAATGGGACGTGGGTCGATGACCCGGTTCAGGTGAAGCGTGAATTCTTTGAACATTTTCGGGGTAGGTTCGATAAACCATCAGTGAATCGAGCGTGTATTGATACCCCTTTTCCTGTCTCCCTATCGATTGATCAGAAAGAGGATATGGAACGCAGGATTTCTAAAGAGGAGGTTAAAAGGGCTGTGTGGGATTGCGGCGTTGATAAGTCTCCGGGTCCGGATGGTTTTTCATTTAGCTTTTACCGTCATTTTTGGCCTGTGATTGAGAAGGACGTGTTCGAGGCTGTTGACTATTTCTTCATGTATGGTGAAATACCGAATGGATGTAACTCGAACTTTATTGCTTTGATTCCTAAAATCCTTGATGCCAACATGGTTAAGGATTTTCGTCCTATAAGTTTGATCGGGAGCTTATACAAGATTATTGCTAAAATCTTGGCGAACCGATTAGTTGGTGTGCTTGGTGATCTTGTCAATGAGGTTCAATCAGCTTTTGTGGCGGACAGACAAATCCTAGACGGTCCATTTATTCTTGATGAGGTTCTTCAATGGTGTCGTAGGAAGAAAAAACACGCTCTTATTTTCAAAGTTGATTTCGAGAAAGCTTTTGATTCGGTCCGCTGGGATTTCGTGGATGATGTGTTAAATAAATTTGGTTTCGGTGAAAGATGGAGGACTTGGATTCAAAGTTGTCTTAGATCATCCAGGGGGTCCATTCTTGTCAACGGTAGTCCTACGGAGGAATTTCAATTTTTTAGAGGTCTTAAACAAGGTGATCCTTTATCCCCTTTTTTATTCATTCTTATTATGGAGAGCTTGCATATTTCTTTTCAACGTGTGGTAGATGCGGGTTTGTTTACGGGGATCAAAATTAATTCCATGGTGAATTTGTCTCATTTGTTTTATGCGGATGATGCAATCTTTCTTGGCCAATGGAGTGAGCTCAATATCGATTCGTTAGTTCGAGTTTTGGATTGTTTTTTCCGGGCTTCTGGTCTTCGTATTAACATGTGTAAGAGTAAGATTATGGGTGTTAACGTTGAAGATGGGATGGTTAAAAACGCGGCTTCTAAACTTGGGTGTCTTGTCCTTAAGACTCCATTCACTTATTTGGGTACGAAAGTTGGGGGAAATATGTCAAGGAAGCAAGCTTGGAAAGAAGTGGTGGACAAGGTGTTATCTCGTCTTTCTAGATGGAAGATGAAACTCCTTTCAATCGGAGGCAGACTCACTCTTCTTAAGTCCGTGTTAGGATCTATGCCAATCTTCCATATGTCCATTTTTAAGGTTCCCTCGAGTATTCTTAAATCTCTTGAATCTATTCGTAGTCGGTTCTTTAATGGCCAGGATCCGAAGAGTAACAAAGCTTCTTGGGTAAAGTGGAACAAGGTCTTAACTCCGAAGGATAAAGGGGGTTTAGGGGTATCAAGCTTGTTTGCCCTTAATAGAGGTCTCATGCTCAAGTGGGTTTGGCGGTTCTATTCTCAGAAATGTTCCTTATGGACTAAAGTGATTAAGGCTATTTATGGGGAGGACGGGAATTTGAACAAGGATGTTTCTGGTGGAGTTCGAACCTGCTGGACATCGATAGTTCACGAAGTAAGGGTGTTACAAGGTCGGGGTATTAATGTTGCAGATTACATCCGATTGAAGCTGGGGAATGGGGAGAACACGCGGTTCTGGGTCGACAAATGGTATGAAGGCGGTGTCATTAAAGAGCTGTTCCCACGTATGTTCGCTCTTGAGTTGAATAAGAATGCTACTGTTAGTTCGAAATTGAATGCGTCAAGTTTAGATAACTCATTTCGAAGAAAAGCGAGAAGTGGAATTGAAGAGATGCAACTTAACTCTTTGGCTGAGATTTCTCGGATGACTACTCTCGTGCCTTGCGAAGATCGTTACGTTTGGACGTTAGAAAGTGATGGGGTCTTTTCGGTGGCTTCAATTCGAAAGGAGATTGATGGGAATCGGTTTCAGGATGTTAGTTTGCCGACTAGGTGGGTTAAATCCGTGCCAATCAAGGTGAATATCATAGCTTGGAAAGTCAAATCTAACGCGCTCCCAACGCGTTTTAATATCTCTCGTCGTGGAATGGATATTGATTCGATTGTTTGTCCCATTTGTAATGCCGGTGTGGAATCGACAAACCATATTTTCTTTCAATGCGTTGTAGTGAGACAGATTATGCGTAAGATATCTTCTTGGTGGAATATCGACTATTCGGATGTGAATTCTTACGAGGAATGGCGAGTTTGGTTGGTTTCTATTCGGATTCAATCCAAACTCAAAGGCGTTCTTGAGGGTGTATACTATGGTTTGTGGTGGTATATGTGGAACTTTCGCAATAAGCTTCTGTTTGATAAGAAGATCCCTGAAAAGGCGCTGATATTTGATAATTTAGTTTCTAGTTCTTTTTATTGGTGTAAATTCAGATGTAAAGCGTCGTTCAAGTGGGACGATTAGCTTAAGAACCCTTATATTGTTCTTGTTTGATCTAGCTCCTTACTAGTGTTTTAATAAATCGCCATTCAAAAAAAAATAGTACATTTTTAAGCGATTAACCCTTTGTTTTTATACTAATTTTTTTTTTGATATTTCTGTTTGACATACCAAAACTGGTTGGATTGATTGTATACTTATTTTACCATTTTGCTTAAGTTGTTTTAGTTGATTGCATAACAGCTTTCATTTTCTCAAATGAATAACACACTTGGCGTCCTATATTTGGTATGAGTGGGAAGCAAAAGTTTGTAGAGTTTATTGTGATTTCATTGCACAGTGTGTTGTGTGCATCCTGTGGTGTCCGAATTCACTTTGATGGTGTTTGTTTACGGAAGTATTGTATGTAATGAATTTACGACAATAAAGAACAATCTTAATATGAATACTGTGTTGTGCACACGGTTAAATTTTGCATATAGATTACAATGAAGTGTACAGATTCCATAACGTTTTACATCAGGTATAAGGTAATAAGGGGTTTTAGTTACAACTGATGATGTAAATTCCTGCAAACCTATAAGCCGAATTGATCCTTCTTACAATGAAACTTTGTAGTGGTGGATTGCCAACAACTTGAGCAGCATCAGTACTTGCATCTTCTATAGCTACTTCACAACACATTTGACATTGGCATAAACTGACTTGTACATGCAATTTGAAAAAAAGGTGTTCAGATATAAAAACCAATCTAATGTACAGGCAATTCATTTGATAAAGTTTAGATTAATTGCTTATTATAAACCCATTAACCGCAGCTATCTTCGATGAATAGACTTTGCAACAATCATGTGAGAAAACCATAATTGGAAATAAACTGCTCTCTCTAATCTCAGCAAAATCTAGGTTGCAGAATAAAGTTTCAAGTATCTAAATAATGCATCCCTAAGATATAATTTAAGAATAGATTGTTACCAAGATCCACTTGAATGTGATATATGCGTAAAAACAGACAATGCATTCAGGGTATTACTACAGGAAGTGGCCACTTTCAAAAGTGGCTGCACAAAAAGCTAGGTTTAATCATGCTTGCACATAATACACTTAGCATTATTAATTTCATAACGGTAATTGTCTAAACTACTGATAAGAAAAAGCCTTTGACATACCTGTTGTGTGAACATATGTAGGAGCACTGTGAGAAGTTTCGGGATCTTTAACTCAAATGCTTTTGCTCGTTACTCAACATACCTGATAAAAACATAAACCAAGTTAGCACATTAATAAACACATAAGTGAAGTCCAATAACAGAATGTTTGTAAGAAATTGAAGCGGTGTGGGTCAAGTTAGGTCATCCTACAATTTTGGTTAGTATTGTGCTTATCCAATTCATCAGCGATAACTGAAAATCAACATAGCAGAATGATGGCAGCCCTTGACTTGGCGGGTTGGGTAATGGGAGAAATCATAAAATTTCTGCCTTACTTATGGAAGAATGAAGTGGGCAACAATGTACGGATTAAGCTCGATCTCTTTAAACAAATAAAGCTTATGTACACATTTCGATGAACAATTTGAACATAAGTTCCTTGGGAGGCAGTTTGGTGTCATTTAGTTATACACAGTATGATTGTATCTATTATATCTATACATTACACATCTAAAACACTTGCCTTATACGACTCGTCCATGTCCTGTTTTCGCGCTCATGAGCTACTCCATCGACTCCTCAATACATGTTGATTTACATAGTTTAGGTATTTCACTAAGAGCTAATATCCTTAAATGTTGGTCATTGCAAAAGAATCAAATTTTTTTACAGCGGCTTACAAAAGCAAAGGTAGTGATTTATAGTAGCCTTCTTGCAAATAGAGCATTACGTTCACGCGCTTTACCAGTGACATCAGCTGTGGTGTTTCCAACAACATCGACGACATCGGTTCTCTCACGGATTTTGTGGCTCATACCATCCATCTCAGCTATGCATCCAGCAATGTCACAGATTGGACCGTAAGCGTCTATAGCCCCATTCCAGTGGCGATAGTACCAAGCATTTCAAGAGCAGCAACTGCAACACATTACATAACAGCAAAGATGAAGCTCACAAAGATGGCGATCGCTATTTCAAAAATAAGAATAATGACCAATTTGTATCCCAAAGCAACAACATAATCAGTTTCTACTCGCAACGACAAACACCTCTAATGCAGATCCAAGTACATTACGCGCCAATTATAATGCTTTTATGTAAGTTTAACATTTTAATTCTTTATTAATAGGTCAGAAAAGGCCCTTAAAGCTCATAACACGATATCCATTCTCGATATCATTTCCAAGGTCAAATGGTAAGGTCTATCATAAGACAAAAAGATCAACATATTTAGCAACTTAAATTAGAACTCATAATTGCTTCACTCTTCACTAATTCTTTTAACGAATGCAAGCATTGCAAACGATGTAAAAATTTTCGGTAACCATTATTTGAGGGTCAACTTAAGGCTTTGTAAAAAAAACATCAAACATGGGGAGATTACTAACCTGATGCCTAAAAATTAAGAACCAACTCGGCTTTTGAAAATGTATATATGGTCTCAAGAGAATGTTTACTTCGCTCAATAGTTGCCTTTCATCATCCCTTCAACACCTACAACATTACAAATACAACAGTTTCACCATACCGGAACACGAACTAATGAAGGGGTTGTTTGGCATTGCACGTTGTACTTCTAAATAATCAGTAGTCATATACAACCTCACTCTACCCAAACACAAATTAATTAAGGGGTTTCTTGGCAATATGATAACATCAAATAATTAATACTTTTATATATCAAATTCCTACGTTTATGGTCTCACTTTATATCATTTTTATATGAATTCGGTACTTAATTCATTTATTTGGTGAATTCAGGTAATTAGAGGCGTTGGAACGGAAAAGATGCATAAAAACGGTAAAATGAAGAAAATACAACTAAGACCGCATTATGGAAGCTTAGATGATATTACGGCGTAACGTCCCGCAGGAGTTACGCCGTAATCAATTATTAATTACGAAGAATTGGTGCTGACGAGGCATTACGGCGTAACGTCTCAAAAGAGTTACACCGTAAAATATTTATTGCTAAAGATAATTATGCTGACTAATGGTTACGGCGTAACATGACGATTAAATTACACTGATAGTACAATTTTATACGTATAATACTAAAGTATAAGAAATTCACTAGAAATCCTTGAGGACAAAGATTAAAAGTAAAAATCTACACGAAAATATCGTACGTTATCCGGTAAGTGTTCACCGGGTCATTTATACCCCAAGAATTATGAAATTGAGACCTCGTTTTTGTTTGGACAATGACTTGAATGGTTCTAAATTTTTGAGTTGGT
>BQNB010088458.1:3546-27656 GCA_026074375.1 Tanacetum coccineum | reverse complement strand
ACTCGAAACAACACAGTTTTGAACGACAAATACGAAAACTCAAGGATTTGTTCAAGCTGACCATAATATATTTCTCCGTCTGGACCAGGCGAACATCGCGACTGTGCACGACAAACCTCACACCGTTGACTACGCAAGAGTTGAATGAGATTGGAGTTTGTGATGGTCCACAAGCCAAAGCGAATAACTCGCTGCTTTCGCTAACTGCGTTTAATTAAACACATTCAAACGAGGAATACGAAATGTTTTGTTCACCTAGTGCAACTATGGAAGGCAATCCTAACCCACTCTTTGAATGATTCGTTTCATATATGAATGCGTATAACCGATTTACTATTTGAGAAAATTTCGGCAGCATTTCCCCTCAACTCCCCAAATATGTGATTAAAGACATATTCGTAGGAGTAATAGAGAAACACTGTCGAAATCATCTCAAATAGTAAACCAATTATACGCATTCATATCCTAAATGAGACAAAACATTCAAAAAGTAGTCCCAAACAGGAGATTTTCCGAAATTAATTTCTAATAAATTAATTTCCGACGGGTTTTCTATAGGATGATTAAATTCAGACAGGAATTTTCCTAATTTAATCACTAAAATCCTAAAACATTCCTAAACGGTTCAATAAAACAAATACCAAACGCATATCCATTTATGTCATATAAAAAACATACATTTAAATCAAATAAGCTGTAAAATAAGTTGTTCTTAAACAGCTTATCTAATATTTCACTTCCAACAATAATAATAACCACTATATTCGTATAAATACGAAACATACATAATTTCAACGCAATTCACCTAATAATAACTATAAAATAAAAAAATTTAAACAATAAACATTCCCCGGCGACATGTCCCCCGGGATACCAAAAGGAGAAAAAAAATTAAACATACCTTTTCGGCTGTTGTCGGCTCGGCTATGGACTCGGCTGCAAAAATTAAACACCACCAACAATTAATTAGAGGATTAGAAACAGAAGTAGAAGAATTATCATTTTGAGGGTAAAGGAAAGAATTATGTTTAGAGGAGGAAGGGGGTTCGTGCTCGTGTGCGAGTGTGAGTGGAAGTGGGGAGTGTCGGTGGTGGGTTTAGTGGTGATGGGGAGTGCCGGTGGTGGGTTCAGTGGTGATGGGGGTGCCGGTGATGGGGAGGTGGTGGTGGTCTGTTAAAATCGTCGGTGGTGGGTTTTTTTATATTTCACGTTTTGTGTAACTGCTGTGAACTCAGATCTGTTTTGATACCAGATAAATCCCGGGCGACATTCCCGGGCGACATGTCGCCCGGGAATATAGATACTTTGTCGTTTAGCCAAAATGGCGCCATAACGAAAATATTGGAGGGCATTTTTCAGCAAATATTAAAAAGGTTTCCCGGGCGACATGTCGCCCGGGATTCGTTTTATTAAAAATTTAAAAAGTATTATAAGTATAGTAAAAACAATATTTTTTTCAAAATATCTTTCCCGGGCGACATGTCGCCCGGGAAAGTGTTTATTAAAAAAATATACTAGAAACTGTATAAATTTAATAAATATCTTTCCCGGGCGACATGTCGCCCGGGAAAGATATTTATTAAATTTATTTTTAAAGCTTTTAATAATTAATATTTATATACTTATGTTTTTTATAAATAAAATATATATAAATAATAATTTTAAACAAAAATTATATATTTTAGAAAATATATAATTATTTTTTTTATAAAATAAATAATTATTATTTATAATTATTTTTATAAAATATATAATTATTAAAAAAATATTTAGATGTTCAACGGATGAGTCGATATGTTATCGTTGTACATTAGATGTTCAACGGATGAGTCGATATGTTATCGTTGTACATTAGATGTTCAACGGATGAGTCGATATGTTATCGTTGTACATTATATGTTCAACGGATGAGTCGATATGTTATCGTTGTACATTAGATGTTCAACGGATGAGTAGATATGTTATCGTTGTACATTAGATGTTCAACGGATGAGTCGATATGTTTTTCGTTGTTACATTCAGTTGTTCAAAGGTTGAATCGATATTGTTATCGGTTGTACATTAGAAGTTAACGGATGAGTTCGATATGTATCGTTGTAGATTAGAAAGTCACGGTTGAGTCGATATGTTATCGTTGCTTTATGTATATGTTCAACGGATGAGTCGATATGTTATCGTTGTACATTAGATGTTCAACGGATGAGTCGATATGTTATCGTTGTACATTTTATGTTCAACGGATGAGTCGATATGTTATCGTTGTACATTAGATGTTCAACGGATGAGTTGATATGTTATCGTTGTACATTAGATGTTCAACGGATGAGTCGATATGTTATCGTTGTACATTAGATGTTCAACGGATGAGTCAATACGTTATCGTTGAATTTATATGTTCATATGATGAAGTCGATTGTTATCGTTGTACATTTAGTGTGCAAGGATGATTCGATATGTTTATGTGTACATTAGATGTTCAAGGGGATGATCGATATGTTTTCGTTGTACATTAGATGTTCAACGGATGAGTCGATATGTTATCGTTGTACATTAGATGTTCTAGGGATGGTCGAATGTTATCGTTGTAATTTAGATGTTCAAGGGATGAGTCGTATGTTTTTTCTGTTAAAAAATGACGGAGACATTTCTTTCATTTACTTTTCCCGCTTGCAGATAAAAGACGAATAGCCATCTTAGTACCATAATCAACAAGTTTGAATGTATATCAGGCAATACCACCAATTAAGGTAGAGACAACAGGACGAATAAAAACACACCAACTTTCATCATGCATCTTGACCAATTTTCAAATCATCGATCTTCCACAGTTCCACATGCATCTTCACAGCTCGATCGAGCTACATTATGTGTCGGTTTGGAGCTGAAGGCTTATTATCAACTTCAAGCACACCACCTCACAAATGATCGACTTGTACCAATTCATCATGTTACGTTCTTGCCACAAATCGCAAACAGTGACAAATATGGCCAACTAATTAATCTAATCTATCTAATAGCAACATAATTTACGTGAGAATATCTTACTTGTAGCTAACATCAATACATACGCATGTGTAATCGGTCCAGTAACTTGAAAACAAGATGGTAATAACATGCCCGGTATAACACTACTAGAGAACAGGTCAATAGCGACAGTCTTTTCCGTCGGAAATCCGTCGGTAATAGTTGTCTCCAACAGATTTGTGACGGAAATTGGTCGTCTGTGAATCCTGGTCGGTAATCACTATCTGTCGGAAATCTGTTGGAAGCACCGACTGAAAAAGCGGTCAGAAATCTGTCGGAAAATCGTCAGAAAAAGTCCCTCGGAAATCCGTCATTAAAGAGTAGTCGGTAAATGGTCACTGTTCTGTCACAAAAATACAAACAGCTTCACTCATCAAAGCTCGCATCCATTTAATCCTGCATCTACGATAACTGAAAAGGAGATGATAAACAAAAAGGATAAATAAAAAGGATTACTCAAAATTAAATAGATCCATTTCGGAAATTTAGCACTCAAATCACAAAAATTGTAGTCAAATCAAATCATTCAAACATTCAAGATTAAACTAGAGTATCAAATCCAAATATTCTAATGACGTTATCCAACTAAGGAGGAAGCGTGAATCGGTAAACTTCTCTAACACGGAGTTAATGGCATTCATCCTTTGTTGCCATTCTCTCTCTCGAGCTTGTTCACCACTACAAAATTTTACGGAGTTATAACGTAAAATTAAAAGCTAGACTACCCACTACAAAATACGTCCTATATAGTTTGCTCATTTTGTCTAAGAGATATTTTTTTGTTAGATTGATAAAACTCGCAGCAGTTAACTCGAAACGGTTAGAAACTTATGGTCAAAACAATATGCATGTAGGGTTTAGGCCGAAAATTGAACATAAATTTTTTTATAAGGGATGTAGCAAGAGTTTGACGGGTAGCTTAGGAGAGGCGGCTCAATGTAGTCACCTAGGTCTAAGGATCAGACCCGCTCTGATACCATGTTATATTGATAAAACCACGTAGGTGATACGTTTTATTGATACGATATATATAGAGACAAATACATAATGAAACCATAATGGACCCAAAACCCATAATATATCGAACGTGGGCCATATGTATCTTCTAACTGTAAGATATGATTCATGCCGATAGTTTGCGATAGGAGTTCGCCAGAATGAAGCAAACGGTTTATTTTCACAATGAAAGAAATACATGAAGTGATGAAGATGGAGATCATGAAGAAAATCAAAATAAAAGGTAAATTAAATATTAAGGAGTTTGATTGGTCATTCCTAATACGACATGTGGCAAGATTGGATCACATATTTGGAAGTCACCATACGACCTGATCGTGTACATCTCCTTGTTCCTCTTATGTCCTTTTAGTATAAATATTAATTTTTTGCGTCCTTTTCCCCTTCAACCGTTCAACCGGTTGGATGAAATTTCCAATAAACATACTGTCACAGGCAACTAGAAATGTGATTTTTGTCAGACTTAATTAATTGTTTATAGTTTTGGCTTTTATATATATTAAGTATGGCATAAAACCTATGACTTGAGAAACAATGCACCACAGCTAGAAAAACACATGTTTTGTTTTTAGTGGTTTGTTACTTTGTTTAGATCCAACGTTTCACCATGTTTAGTAGTTAAAGTATTAGGCATCACATGTCATTTAAGGCCCCCTTAATACCGTATCAGCATCTTTACTTTTAACACTCATACTTCAAAACACACGTTCACTCACAACTTGACAATTGGGTCCCACCCACCCAGAATTAAAAACAAAACACAACACACAAACCTAATTATTAATTACTTTTTTTGTCTTTATTCACGCCGTGTATTCGGCGAGAGGGTTTGGCGGGCATAAGCGGTGTCATGGCGAGGGTTTGGCGGCGCCGTTTGTTGTGCTATGTAGGATTCGGCGAGCATTGGCGTTGTGATACCCTTGCTCTTAGGGACTGAACCTGGGCGGGTCTCGCGGTTTGAGGACGCTCATAAATTTTTGCGGCGTAGTGTTAATTATTGTTGAAAATCTTGATTTTTCTTAAATACATTTGGTTCAAAAATTGTGTTTCCACATTTTTTATAAATTTTCCGTGAATGTTAACTTAATCAAATGTGTCCTTGGTTTTCGTCCCCGTTAGTTGTTGATACAAGAGAAAAAAAAACGAGGGAATTTAACAAGTTGGATACATAACTTGTTTGAGTTTAACAGATGATTTTGTGACTATCAATAAATTTCATTCACGCGTTGGGTTGACTTGTAAGTAGTCTCTCTGTTTCTAAATAGTTGTCGACCAATAAAAATACAGTTAAAGAAAACACACTAGCCAGACAAAGTCTTTCATGACCCCACAAAAAAGTGTCAGAAAAAGTGTCCACAAAAAGACTTTTTTCAACGTCACTTTTAAAAAAAAGTGTCATTAAAAGTTCAACGGTAAAATTATATAGTGACAATTTTAGTGACACTTATAATGTCCAGGAGAGGTTGACACTATTCCTGACATATACAATTGTACACTATAGGGTTTACTATAGTCTACTATAAAAATTATGTTCAATGTATATACATACATTTTATTCTCCCATATTTATTCAAAATTAACACAAAAAATTTATAATTAATAACAAAAAAACTGAGATTCAAACATATTTATTATTCCAACCATATACGATAGACTAAGGGATTTCTTTTTCTGTCGTTAGGATACCATTGTCCTTTTGCATAAAACCCATCTTTGTAGATGGTCCTGTTACTTTTATTTCCTGAATATCAAATACAAATAAAGTAAATGACTATCCTACCCTTTTGTTCATAAAAAGCCCCAAATTGAAAGTGTGAACATATCTGCAGATTGAAACCATAACAAACACGCCAATCACTAGATCCTCTTTATTAAGGCTTATAAATGAATACAAAATCACAACACATCAAATTCTAAGTGACACGGCGGAGGAACATCTGGTTTTAATAATCTATTATTGCGAAAGAAAAAAATAACATATATTCAACAGTTTGCAACATCATACTTCATATACCCATTTTCCACCATCAATACTTCTTGGCCTTTACTTCAATAAAGTGAAAAAGAAGCCTACAATAAAACGCTTGAGGGAAGCATATCTGTGGTGAAAAGTAATGTTGTTGTGGGTGGTGTGTGTGGTCCTCGACCAAACATCAAGATCGTTTTTTTTTGTTGCCGGTGTTTTACTTCTTCGCAATCCACGTTTTCATACAACAATCGTTTTCATTACGCACATCCAAGAACATCAGTGGCTGTGGTAGCGTTGAAAAGAGATGGAGTTACGAAGGTTTGGTTCCATTGATACTAATGGATAAGAAAAATGAGCTTTTAGTATTCATTATATTTGTTTGATCTGTGTGGGGATGGAGAGCTTTACACCCTTCTACATTAAGACTACTCTTTTGTAAAAAGTTGAAACAGACACAAACATACAAAACGGGTATAGAAATGAAATTGTTACCAAAAATGGTCATAAGCAAAACAAACAACCACCCCTAAGTATTTTGCCAAAACGCACAAACAAGAACCGAACATCTTTTCAATGTAATAAAAATGCGTGTAAACAGATTATCGAATCCAAACAAATAACTGACTAAAAAAAGAACCACGGCAGCACGGAACGTCGAACTCTTCAGGTCGCTTAATTAACCTGAAAATATTCTCTAACAAAAACTGCTTAAAGGCTTGCACATATAAAAACTACAAACACTGCCCAAACTGACCCAACCCCCCTCCCCGATAGTTCAAGCTTATTGAATCACATGTAAAACTATTAAAATAAACAATAACCCTGATGTATAGAGAAAGACTTGTATCTGAATTGTTGAACGGTGATCCAGATAAAAGGCTTTCCAAGCATTTTATGACAACTTTTTATTTCCTAAAAGTTTTACATACCAAACAAAATATCCTTATAATCACATATAGCTTTCACCCATCCCATATCGCAACTTGTAAGTCCTTCAGTAGTAAATTTGGTCAATTTATAACACAATATTGTGTCCTCTAACTATAGCGGCTTAGCACATCCTAAATGCACTAATAAAACCTATGCAAAGGCCACGCCCCAACCAAAGTAAAAAAAAATGCAGAACTTAAATCATAGAACAATAGAAGAACTCAGTCATAAACATTGATAGCAACGTAACATGCCACAACAACTAAAGTACACTAATCAATGTTATTACGATATTTTAATCGATACATGTTCTCCATCATTTTTTGGTGATGACAAAACACTAACTTAGAACCATACGTAAAGTGCTTAGTTACATCGTAATTCACAAAACATCATTTCATACGTCAACATCTTTCGACGGATCTCATGTTTTCTCAACAAACGCAATTTAAGTTCGCACCCGACGTAAATTCACTAAAGATTTTTAGTATGAACAAACAAACTTTAATTTGTTGAATGATCAAATAAATATATTTTTTTCAAACCTTGTATTTTTTTATAAAATGGGACAAAAAAAATTTAAAAACATATACAAAACATTTTTGTATTTATAAGAAATTTTTATTCAAAATAAATAAATTGAATTCAAATTTTCCTACCCCAAAAACGGCTAGAGAGATTCAAAAAACATTCCCCCAACATAAAGCCACAAAAAGAGGAGCGTCCTGAAAAATCGGGTGAACCCCTTAATTAATTAAGGGGAACCAGACCATAATTAAAGGACCGCCCTTCGTATAATTAAAGGACCGCCCAAATAAAAAATTAATATTCACTAGTACAACTATGGGATTTCGTCACACATGTTATTTTTAGAACGGCCACACAGTCAGATATTTATGTGACTAAATGTACCAGAATAAAATAAACAGCCACACTTGAACTCATTTTGTGGACCATTTGGAATTTTTCATTGGCACTCATTTGAATATCTATGTGACTAGAGATACTGGTAATATTTTTTGTTGATTAGTAAGTCACTTATATTTGGGACGTGTGACAGATCACAAATAAGTTTAAAACATTAGTCACACTATATATATACATATGTGATAAAATATATGTCACACAATTGAACAGTGTGACCAAAATCCATATATATCACATAAAGTAAATTGTTGTATGTGGCTAAATCAATATCAAGTTTTCACACTATTATTAAAAAGGACGCGCTAATTTAGCTGAATTCATAATATCATATATAGTCACATGAAGTGTTTGTTTATGTGTCTAAATCATGGACTCAAATTTTGTCGCACATTATTTAAGTGTAGCCAAAATCCACGTACAAAGTTTTCTCTAAAATATAGTCTCCCCTTAAAAAATTTCATCATATCCCCCCTAATTTCACCCCCCCCCCCCCCCCCCCCCCCCACCCCCCCCAAATCAAAAAATCACATTTAATTTTTCAAAACTTTCCTTTTGTCTATACCCTGAAACCTTTTTCCCCTAAAATTTCATCATATCCCGCCCCACTCAGATTTATCCATTTGCCCCGAAAAAACAAAACACAAGAATCAAATCTTATCCAATAGTCCCATCACCAACACAACCATCCTCATTGTGTAGTTTATCATCTTCACCACACAACAATTGTCGAATCAAAAGCCAACTCCGTTCATCATCGTTGCTCCCAATTTCAAGCTATTAATCTAGAAACCAGGTACTATAACATGTTATATGTTCAATTTAAAAACCAATTTAAGGTGTTCATGGGTTAATTTATTATTCTTTTGATTTTAGAATTTAGGGTTTATGTAAATCCGAATCTATAGACTTGTAATGCTCAACAAACTATATGATAAACATGCTTGCCTAGACGTTATTACGAGTTTCCAAAACTTGATTTGATCAAAAGAATGCAAGGACTTTGATATAGGTTTCGGTTTGGATGACAATCACATAGACAATGTTGAGCACAACAAAATGGTAAATAAATAAAAACAGCAAGTTTTATATCACCCGTTCCCATCCATTATTTTAATAACATATGCTATACTAACAACATCAAGTGCAAAAACTAGACCCAGCCTTGTTTTCTATCTTTTAAATATTGTTATCACACGATTATATATCAGCAATTAATTGATAAGTTGTGATGATTCTAACAATCATGTTCTAATTTGATAAGAAAAATGTGTATACTTCTATTTAATTATATAGCTTAACTTATTAACCTCAAGTTTTCATTCCTTAAGACCGCTTATAACTCGCATTACTGTCTAAAGTTAAATCAATAATTCTAACATTATAAATACTTTAGGCTATAATTTTTAAGAAACTATCTGTTACCTGGATGCTCCCTATTTATAATCATCGCATTTATTTATACTGGTTCACCCCCCCCCCCCCCCCCCTCCCCCCTCCCCCCCCCACCCCCCCCCCCCCCCCCCCCCCCCCCCGCCCCCCCCCCACCCCAACCCCCCCCCCCACACCCCCCCCCCCCCCCCGCAACCAAACTAATAAACGGAAGATGGACATACGATGTATTTTTGAGCTTTCGAGGTGAAGACACCTGTAACAACTTTGTAGATCATCTGTATGCAGCTCTGGATCGGGCAGGACTTTACACATTTAAGGATGACCAGAACCTCCACAAGGGAAAACCCCTATATCCCCCAGAGCTAGTGAGAAGCGATTAAAGAGTCAAGGGTGGGCCCAATAGTGGGATCTCTCAAAAAATTATGCGAACTTCTGTTGGTGTTTGGATGAACTTGCCAAGATCATTGAATGTCAGGATCTAATGGGATAGAGGGTGTTACCAGTGTTCTATGATGTGGGTCCCTCGGACATCCGTAGACAAAAAGGATGTTTTCTTGCAGTATTCAAACAACATGGAATGCATCTGATCAATAATATGGATAAAGAAAGCAGATGAGTGGAAGCTTTAGAGGACTTCATAAAATGACCACCAATTTATCTGGATGGGATGTACCTAGAACTGCGAATGGGTATTCGTCTTGCAACTTGAACTCAATCACTTAGGACTGTATATATTTTTACCACATGGTAAGCTAGTTACAAGTGACTTGTTCATTAAATGGCTCTTTTACTGTATAGCATTCATGAGCAACGGAAATGCATCAAATTCTAATTCTGTAATGATTTTTTAATTTAGCTCAAAGTTTGTTTAACATACAGGCATGAGGCAGAATGTATCAAACAGATTCTAAGGAATATATTGAGTTGCAAACAATCTCGTCCAGCGGAAGATGGGATTGGGGATGGAATACTGCGTATCACCAATTGAAGCATTGTTAGGTAAAGGTCCGATCAAGTCTCCATAACGGAATATTAAATGGGTGGAATAGCAAGTTACAGATCGCCATTATATTCTGCATATTTCACCTTGCAGGAGACGAGTTCTCCCATTATAGTCTGCATATTTCATGGCCCTGCTTTTAGAACGAAGGATATAAGTCGAAACCTATTTACATTGGTACCCGCAAGCATCTCCCGGCTCTCTCATCTTAAACACCTCGACCTGACTGGCTGCATCAATCTTAAGGAACTGAATGAGCTTCCATCGCTTATTCAAGTCCTGAAGGCAGAGAGTTGTACATCTTTGAAAAAGATTAGAGATTTATCAACTAAATATAAGTGGTTGTTTAAGATCTCACTCTTTCGCTGCCCTAAACTCCTTGAGAATCAAGAGAGTTAAGGACATGTAGCTAATTTGTTGATGAAATCTTTTGTGCATGTATCTTGTTCATCTTAATTAGCCTGTTGTAATACATATTATTGTAGTGCAGTTAAAGTAGCAAGTTAAAATTATTATATGTTTGTGAATACAAAAATGTGCTGCTGTGAGGGTAACAATTTTCATGATGTAATTCAATATCGAATTGAGTGAGTGAGTGTGAGGGTGAGGGTGACGATTTAGGGAAAAAGATTATGAAAGGGGATATAGTGTTCATGTTAAAAAGTTAATTTATTTAGTAGTTAATACATTTTAAAATGGATCTAAAGTGTTGATAGTTTAGGTAAATATCAGAAGCAATGTTATAAATATCGTGAGGCGTGGCGTGGCGTGGCGGCATAGCCAAGCCTCAAGCTGCATGTGCGTTAAGTAGAAAGACAGTTGGTATTAAGAGGTGAATTTAGGGTTTGGTCAGCGAGTTGTAAGCAGTGGTTGGAGGCTGGGAAACTCATATGCAACCAGAAATGTGATTTTTGTCAGACTTAATTAATTGTTTATAGTTTTGGCTTTTATATATATTAAGTATGAACCAACCGAGTTAGCTCAGCTGGCCACCAAAGGTGTCCTTGGAGATGTTGTTACCACATGCGAGAGGTTTCAAGTTCGAGTCTCTCCGTGGGAGTTTTCCTTCAAGGTGGGAATCTGTGGGGTTCTGCCCTGTAGATGCGTCGATTCGAGGCTGGCAGGGACTACCTTCTGGGTATGTACTGTGGAATCTAATCACTAATTATTATTTGAGGCTGGCAAGGACTACCTTCTGAGTAAGTACTATGGAAACGAATAACTAACTTAGTAACTGTACTAACTCACCATTAAAATATATATATATATATTAAGTATGGCGTAAAACCTATGACTTGAGAAACAATGCACCACAGCTAGAAAAACACATGTTTTGTTTTTAGTGGTTTGTTACTTTGTTCAGGGCTAATGTTATTTGTACCACCTCCAAAAAGCCGTTTGTACCCCCCCTGGTTTTTCCCGTTTTTTTATTTTTTTTAATTTTATAATTTTGTTTATATTATAAAACAGTGAAACGCAGAATGCGGAACGAAAATTATAAAGTTTAACAGGTCAAAAGTATGAAATTGTCAAAAATTACAGAACAGAAACTGATAAAAAACGGCGTTGCACTGTAAAAGAGGGGACAAAAAAACCAAAAAGTACGAAACATCCGTACTTTTTGTGGGCCAGAGGGGTATCAATAGTAGCACCCTTGTTTAGATCCAACATTTCAAAAAAACACATGTTTTGTTTTTAGTGGTTTGTTACTTTGTTTAGTTTCACCAATGTTTAGTCGTTAGAGTATTAGGTATCACAACATGTCATTTAAGCCCCACCTAATACCATATCAGCATCTTTACTTTTAACACTCATACTTCAAAACACACATTCACTCACAACTTGACAATTGGGTCTCACCCACCCAGAATTAAGAACAAAACACAACACACCAACCTAATTATTAATTACTTTTTTGTCTTTATTCCCGCCATGTATTCGGCGAGAGGGTTTGGCGGACATAAGCGGTGTCATGGTGAGGGTTCGGCGGCGTCGTTTGTTGTGCCATGTAGAATTCGGCGAGCATCGGCGTTGTGATACCCCTTGCTCTTAGGGACTGAACCTGGGTGGGTCTCGCAGTTTGAGGACGCTCATAAATTTTTGCGGCGTAGCGTTAATTATTGTTGAAAATCTTGATTTTTCTTAAATACATTTGGTTCAAAAAAATTGTGTTCCTCATTTTATATAAATTTTCGTAAATGTACTTAATCAAATTGTGGCTTGTTTTCGTCCCCGTTAGTTGTTGATACAAGAGAAAAAAAAACTAGGGAATTTAACAAGTTGGATACATAACTTGTTTGAGTTTAACGGATGATTTTGTGACTATCAATAAATTTCGTTCACGTGTTGAGTTGACTTGTAAGTAGTCTCTCTGTTTCAAAATAGTTGCCGACCAATAAAAATACAGTTAAAGAAAACAAAATAATTACTTTTATGTAGAATGACAATTTTACATTAAATTAACTAAGTGATATATTTTTTAGATTTCGTAGTAATAATTTTAAGTAAGAGTAACATGATTAACTCGATCAAAATTTTTTATCGATTTTTAGTAATGAACATTAATTCTGAATAACTCGAGTAAACATATAATTTGAGACTGAAATAGGAGGTAAGTGGTAATACAGTACTAATTGTGTGACAGAAATAGCTCATGGACTTGATGTAGTACTATTAAAGATGGAGTTATTAATAATGGGCTGAAGCCCAAATGTGGACAGTTATCAGTTGAGAGGAGGAGCATCTATATAAAGTATAAAGCCTATTGGCTCAGTGGGTTACTGAAAACTATCAACTAAAAGCATCTCTATGGGCTTAAGCACAAATGTGACTCATGAATTTAGTTGTTAGATGTGATATTTGATTGGTGTAGAATGTTGTTAGTGGTATTTCGTAAAACTTGATGCATTATGCAAGTGGACACTTAATATGTGACGGAATGAATATATATATATGTTTTTGCAAAGACTCATGGATGGCAAAATCAAGCAGCAAAATCGCCATCGGCAAGGAGGGAAGACCACACCCACTCCCTTGCCGAGAAAATGTCTTATAATGCGGCATATCTTCATCGAGGCTTTGAAAGAGAGTTAAAAGAATGTGCAACAAAGGTTTTAGGTAATGAAAAGAGGAAAACAGAAATGTCAATGGTGACGTGAAACTAACATGTTTTTGAATTTTTTTGTATAATTGTATTGTTTTAAATAAAAGTTATGGTTGTATATTTTTTAGTATGTATCTCGATGGGCAAATACAAAGTTTATATTGGTATAATGTTTTTAGTATGTTTCCGGTGTATAGTTAGTTAAATGTTTGATAATTAACAATTTATTAAATAAATGTCCGAAGTTTTAAATTCCGAAAAAAACCGCACCTATAAAAAAACCGATATCCAGAACTTTATAACCGAAAAATACGAACCGATAAAAAAAACCGATTCCGAAAATATTATAACCGAAAAAGAACCGATTCCGAACAATTATAACCGAAAAAAACCAATTACGGAAAAGACCGAAAAAAATGAAACCGGTTATTATAAAAAACCAACTTTTTAAAACCCGTTTTCTAAAAACTCTGGAAACGACCGTTTTTATAACCGATTGTTTTATGCAACCTCTAGTGGTATTTCGTAAAACTTTGATGCAATATGAATGCCGTTGTACATTAGACGTCAAAACGAAGACTGGATTAGTGATGCCGTTGGTACATTATACGTTCAACATATCGAATGACTCTTGTTTATGTATCGTTGTACATAAGACCGTTATCAACGTAATGAGTCAATGGTGTTATCAGTTGTACATTAGACATTCAACGGAGTGAGTCAAGGTGTATCAGTTTGTACAAAAAACGTTCTAAACGATTACTGGATATGATGGCCGTTTGTACATTAGACGTTCTAACAGCCAAAAGAACAAAGACGGAATGACTGCGTGTAGTTATGTCGTTGTACATTATAACGTTTCAATCGGATGACACTGTGTGTTGTCGTTGTACATTAGACGTTCAAACGTATGACTCGGTGTGTTTGTCGTTTGTACATTAGACGTTCAACGAATGAGTCCAATGTGTTATCGTTGTACATTAGACATTCAACGGAAGAGTCAATGTGTATCGTTGTATATAAGACGATCAAACGGATGACTGGATATGAAAAGCCTTTGTACATTAACGTTCAACCGGATGACTCGTGTGTTGTCGTTGTACATTAACGTTCAAAAACGATAGACTCGGTGTGTTGTCGTTGCACTTAACTTTCACGGATGATCTCGGTGTGTTGTTGTATGATAGCATTATACGTTCAATGGATGAGTCATGTGGTTTATCGTTTTACATTAGACGTACCAAACGGACGAGTCGATATGGTATTGTTATACTCCCGCCAAATACTCCCCGCCAAATTCGCACCTCCAAAAAAAACTTTTTTTTACATAAAAGCAATATTATCCTCACAATCACCCACCAATCACAACACATTCTTACCTATCACAACACCAAACATATCACACTTGCTATTATGGTGAGATTGGTGCCTATATGAAGCTTTTGCGTGTCTTGTGGATTCCGGAGAGTAGTTCTCTGCGAGAGTCGTATAAACCAAAACCCGTGGTGAAACTATACTATGCATGTCCACGATCAAGGAGAACAATCACATGCTTTTTTTGTGTAAAATTATAAATAATGATGGTTAGTTTAAAAACTAATTAGCTATACTCTTTAACAAGCCTCTCGTCAGACACTTTCGATTTAATTTTTTTTATGGAAAGAGGAACAGTCCCGTCACCTGGTTGTTCACACTGGACTTCAACGACTCCAATTCATTCTCCATGATCTTCATCGATCCAATTTATTCTCCAGGGTGCTACAACGACTCCAATTTTAATTCCCAGTGATCATCAACGACTCTAATTTAATCTCCAGAAAGCTTTAAGAATTGCAGAGTTCCAAACTGCAAGCACTTGGTTTGATAAGATAACGGTACTCGAGGGCACTGTTAGTAAATGTAAAGAATCCGAACAACACACACTTATTCAGCTGCACTACTTCACGAAGTTAACACATACAAGGGAAAAACTTGATTTGGAGTATTGTCATTTGGAAAGTAAATCGTATGCCTTTAAGTGTCTGTTTGTAAGTCTCGTATGATTATCATTCTAAAAAAGTTTTAATTGTCTGTTTGTTAACAAACTCACGTATGATTTATCGGTCTAGACCTCGCTTGTGTTTACTTACAAGTGGATTTATAATATTTAACTAAATAAATGTTTGTTTTTGTGTTACTTGATGAATGTGCATCTGAAAAATTATAACGGTATACTCATGTTGAATGTATACATAGTGCTGTTCATAGATCGTTATTATTTATCAAAATATAATAAATTATTTATTAAATAATAATATAAAATTATAAAATATATTTATAAAACAATACAGATATAAAAACCGTAATATTTTTTTTATTAAAAGGTATCCCGGCGAAATGTCGCCGGCAAAGATTTTAATTAAAAAAAATATTCAGTTTTATATATATATAAAAAACTTGTAATTTATATAAATTATATTAAAAAGAAACCGGGCACATGTAGCCCGGGAAAAAACCTATTATTTAAAAAAAATATATAGTTTTAAATATATTAAAACTGTGTAATTTATTATATAAAGAATATAAAGACCCGGGCGACATGTGCGCGCCGGAAAAGTTTAAAACACGTAAATTAACACTAATCACAACCCTTAAAACACTTCAACGGTGAATTATTTTTTTTTAATAAAAACTTTCCCAGGCGACATGTCGCCCGGGAAAGATGAGCGGGAAAAATTGCGCCAAGATTTTCGTTGATTTTTTGGTCAAATTTTATACCAACTTATCCCTGGGCGACCATGTCGCCCGGAAAATTTCTTCCAACTTTTGCAAAAAAGTCTATCAGAATTTGTGCCAGCGGCCGGACATACTTTTGTCGTTTAGAGGTTTTCCCGGAGCGACAAATTCGCCCGGGAAAACTTCTGTCACCTGGTTTAGACTGTTGAGTTCTTGTAGTGTTTGACGGGAGTGAATAATATGTTTTTGCAAGGAACCATGGATGGAAAATCAATCAACAAATCGCCATCCCGTCAAGGAGGGAAGACCAGCACCCCCCCCCTTCGCAGAGAAAATGTCTGGCGTACTTCACCGGATGCTTTGAAAGAGAGTTAAAAGAATGTGCAACAAAGGTTTTAGGTCATGAGAATGGGAAAATAGAAGAAATGTCAATGGTTGCAGTTTAAACTACAATGACATCCAAGTAAGAGGATTTCTATTACCCAACGATTGTTAGTCAATAAACACAGCTCCATACCACTCAAGCGTCTATTGGTCCACTTCAAATGATGAAAAGTAGGTTGGTCATACGGGCTTGTTAGACTAATAAAAACATTATCACCACTTTTCTATATAAACCCCTCTGGACTCGTTTGGGTCTAGATTGCCAAGTCTAGTATCTGAACACAAGTGTACCCCTCGAATAAACGTATGCATTTAGTACGTGGTTAGCGCTTTTACTACCAATACTGCGATATGTTATCAAGGGCCCGGTCAAGCACACATGTGTACGTAGTTATGTTGATGTTGATACAAAGATGCCAATGCCAACTACTTTTATATTTGTAATTTCCATTTTCAGCCATGAATGACCCAAACCTGCATATAAGCCAGTTGGCATTGTGGGGGCAAAGACGTCATTTTCAATAATCATTTCTGTATAGGATAACAGGTTGTTGTGTGCATTTAATTAGGATTATAATTAGTAAAACAACTGTTTGTTGTAGTTGTAAGATCTCTTTCTAATGATCACACTTCCTTTGTGTGGACCAATTTAATATTCTATCTTGTCATAGTCCTCATCTCCCACTTTGTAAATTCCTTTTACAACAACAACAATATACTCAATCCCGCCGGAGTGAGCTATAGGAGATGTGGAATGTAAATCATCCTACCCATAACTTCGGATAAACTCGGAAGTAGAGAGACTGCTTTTGGAGATGCTTTTTGCATATAAATCACCTAGAAGTGTATCAAATTACTTGAATCTTTTCCATAAAGAATATAACATTTTCCAACTCGAGATGTAGCACGATATTTGTTTAGTATCCCATGTCGCCGTTCAAAAAAAACAAGTATCTTAGATATTTGAGAAACTCTTGGACCGTTTTATAAAACCATGCGAGTCACGAGCTTGGGTGATGAATGGAGCATAGTAATATTTTTTGTGTTCCACACGACTAACTAGTCAAAAACGATACAATTATCTTCATGGGTGGTGAGCACTGTGTGCAAGCGGTGCAGCTACACAGGGTCACGATATTGTGTATGACCCTTCTAAATTATCACACACAATATTGTCATAACGCGATTGTTATTAGTATCACAAATTTGTTGTAAAAGCTTGAAACTTAATACGCATACACTTAATAGGGTTATATCAACTAAAGTACTAGATTTCAAAACTGTAACTTTACATAATATTCTGATTACAACACTATCAATAATGAATAACGTGTTAGAAAAACAAAAATACTAACACAAGCATGTAAAGAAAAACTCGACATAAAGGAAAACTAAACCAAAACTTTTTCACCCTTTGATATATTTATACCCAATACCTAAACGCCACATATTTTTACGGACACCGTGGATTCTTACCGGGCCCACCGTAATAAATATAATTACCCCAAACCCTATTAAGTCCACCTCTAATATCATAACAATTTGGATGATCAGCTAATATCTTAAAATTAGACAATGGTATTAAGTTGTTGCCCCAATCTACTACTTGCATATTCCTAATATATGAAGCTTTACCAAACCCTTGACCCGAAAAATGCCCACTTCCCATTTGGGTATAAGTGTGAGACCCCGAAGCTCGACTATTCACGACTTCTCCCCCGAATTGGACCATGCTTGCGTGATCTCGGAGGTGAGTGAATAGGGAAGCTGGCCAGTAGCCAACTAGGGTACCGGATCCAAATTCCAACCACCAATTCCCGTGTTTGGGATCCTACATCAAGAAACGTAAATATGTTAGGCGAATTGATTAAGAATAAAAAACAAAAATTATGTCACTGATGTTAGATGACTAGATTAGTTGATCAGATCCCACAATTAGCCTTGGGCTAATCCAGATGTAGGTTTGAACCAACTAACCTAGTCATCTAACAACTAATTGTGCCCCCAAATAAAAATATACTCCCTCCGTCCCATATTAAGTGTCCACAATGGAATCTTTTAAGTCTTTTTTCTTCAACTTTGACCATAAATATTTTTGTTTGTGTTATATAATATTGAACGAAAATTTTACCAACGAAAAATATATTCAAAACTCTATCCGTTCATATATCTTGCATCAAGTATCATATAACATAAGAAGAAATCATTAAGGTCAAAGTTGAAGAAAAAAGACTTTGAAAAAGTCAAGTGGACACTTAATGTGGGACGGAGGGAGTAATAAATCTTTTGGACCATTTTACATGCTTTGGTACCTTTTTTTCTTCTAAACTTGATCATGCTAACTAAGATAAAGAGTAAATTTGGAATAATGAAACTTGGAATAGAACAATTTTACCCTAGAAGATATCCTTTGAGTAGTTGATATAGTTTTGTTTGTTCTTAGTTGGTATAAATATCTTGTTGCCTTTAAAAAAAAAAATCCTTTTTTCACATTTATATAGTTTCTATTGAAGTATCTTTATAATGTACAAATGTACAATTGTTTAAAGAGTTCACCTTCCATATCATCAAACTGATATCGAATTGTCCACCACCATATACAGACGTTGGAGATATAGCAGCTCCAATCGCAATCCTATTATTCGTTTGTACAAATCCCGAACATAGCAAGTTGTAGCATCCCGTTGTTTGATATGCATCAGTCTGTAGTTCAAAAAACAAAGTTGCTTATCTCAAATTACTTGTCCTAAGATGCATACATGAAAAATAAAACAAAAGGTATAGTAGTACTAGTAAGTGACGAAAACATTTTCCATAAAAATGTATAGTTACTTCATTAATAGATGTTTAGAAAATTTTGTGCACCCGGTCACTTATAAACCTGATTCCGCCACTCGTACTCGTAGTAGTGTAAATAATTTTTGAACTTACAGTCCAATAAGTGAAAAATCGTGGGTGGCTGTCCCCATATAGCTCTGGGCTTACCTGTTGAAGAAAAATTATGGTAAACAATTAATTCATTATTATGGGTAGGTAGTTGAGGCACTTTAGTTAGCTTTAAATGGCACTAAGAAACTTATATTTGAATTATTTTTTACCGCGTGATATACAAGTAATGATAACATTATTGTGTCACAACAACCATGTTTGACAAATTTAAGCTAGGAAGTTTTAATGAACTATACCTAACGCGTGTCTCGGGTAAGGCTTGAACCCATAAACTGTGACTACTCATATACCGCTAGGCCAAATGTCATTTGGTAATTGAGATTAGGGATGAAAATTATGTTATAAACTTATAATTCTTCGAATTATGTGCATTATAAGGTAACAAAACATGAAAGAGTTTTCATGATATGAATCCAAATGGGAAAATGTTTTCTATAATAGGAAATGGACCTTTATAAGGTACTTCATATGTTGTATCATGTATGGGAAATTTGACAAACAATTGCATTCAATGGTTTTCTGTATTTTTGTTTACATTAAGTGTGAAAACACGTTTTGGGTAAAAATTGAAAGGACCTTACCATGCCCATATATATCACGCTACGTCTTTTCTTGGTTTTACCCTTAACGCAATCTACGTGTTTTCTTGATTTTACCCTCAACATAATGACGCTTAAAACAAAACAAGTTAAGGGTAAAACCGTGAAAGAGGAAAGGTTATTACGATCAAGTTCATGATTACACATATGGCGGCAAAGTAGCCAGTGTAATGGTTTGACCTATTTAACCCGTTTATGTTGACTAAGGTTTGAATTTTTACTCGTTTAACTCTCTGATATAATTTAAAGCCAAATATACTTAGTTTTCTGGTAAGTCTTTGAAGTCTAAACCATTATTAAATCCTAAAAACACACCAAAAGGGTGCATGGGTCAGGTTTTCCTGCCGATTTAAACCTAAAATGTATGAAAGTAACTTAAGACAAGAGGTGTGAATAAGAATACCTGCCACCCAGTTTCAATGGTGTTGAGATCATGACCAAAAGACCCAGAAATAACCCACATTTGTGATAGACTAAATTCATATCTATTGGTCACCTTTGGAGCCCACACATTTATGCTTGCTTTTGCTCCATAGTATTTATTTCCACTTACATACCCAACTGCATGCTGCCATTTTAAACCATTATTAATTCCAATATTTCCAAATTAATCGTACCTCTAGATAAAAAAAAAAAGGTAAAAACCTATACTTAAGGTACATGTATGATCAATTCCATCCGAAAAAAACAACTTCGAATCACGTCATGTCTAACAAGATACTAAAGCGTCCAAGCTTCCTTATTAATAGAAAAAAAAAGAGATCCCGTTAGTGTTTTAGCTTGAGTTACGTGTACGTCTAGTCTCTAGGTACCTAGTTCCGCAAGGCTCATGGCCAATGAAACATTAAGGACTATGAACGCTCCTTAGTCTAAAAACTATAGATCACGTTCATTCTTATTAGACATGGACATGATATAAGTTTTTTCGTCCGATGTCAAATAATTTTAAAGAATAAAATAGGACATTCATTGTGAAAAATGACTCCAACGGACCCTAAACTAGAGTTCATCCATCACAAGGCCTCAAGACACCAATATATCATCCGTAGAAGACTAGAAGTATATACGGCTCAGTTGACCAGTCATAGAGGGTTTTTCCAGACGTATATACGGCTGTAGTAGTAAATAAGAGTAGATGAAGCAATAGAAAATTTTCACACTCTAATAATTCAAAACAAGTAAATATAACATTAATGGACCACGAACTAACCTTACCTACGGATACACGGAGTAATACTTTGTCAGGAAAAAAAATAAATGCTTTGATTTAATAAGACAACAAAAAAGTAAAGTTTTTAATAGTAAAACAATTTTACATCATAGATGTAAGTGCAATTTCTTTACTATACTATATAAGGTACAAATAGTTATATCCTTGTTTTCCACACTATATTTTCCTTCTATAGAAATCTCTGAAATGAAAGCCAAACCATGAAAATCTTTTCATACTTCAAATGACATCCATATAATTTGTAACTTTCTATAAATCAAGAACATATATTTGATCATATTAGCACATTTAACGAAGTAACTAAATATCTATCAGCTGATAGATTAGAGGCCCGAGCCCAACACACATTTCATGGTCACTCGTGCCAAAGGTGGTATTTTAAAGCCTTTCATGTTACTACTACAAACGGGCTCGAGCCTCTAATCTATCAGCTAATAATATCTCAGTCTTAAGCATGTTTTAAGTAGGATTTGAACTCGATGTCATTTAGTTATAACATCCATACACGCACGCAAAATGATTATCTTATATTCAGAAAACTACAATAATCTAGACAATAATATTTGGAAGAACTAACCTCGTGACCATAGCTAGAAGTGTCTCTTTTAACTGGTCTTGGAATTTTTCGACCAAATCTTCGTATCGAACTAGCTCTTAATACGTCGTCTTCACTTGTTCTTCTAATCGGAATTGTTCCTTCTGGACATGATTCGCCTGATAAGCTCCATAACTGATTATTTTCATAGCTCATTTCTACTTGATCATGACCATCTGGTCTCTCTGGTGGATCCTATATTTTCGAAAACAAAATATTAATATAGATTAAAAGAGTGCATACTTATAGTTAATATGAACTCACCATTGGTTTTGTTCCATTCAACTTAGGATGGTCAAAAGCTGGCTGATGATGAGTCAAAACACAATCTATCTTATCACCATCTGGGCTCTATTCCAACAAAAAAATATATATAAATAATTAATTAAAATATGCAGAGTCATATGTGAGGGTGTGCAAAGTGCGCGATCAATCGCACAAGAATTTAAAATTTAGAAGCACTATAAGTGACAAACATTAGAAGCTATGAGATTATACATTTAAGACCTTATCATTTTTAATAGTTTCATAACTTTTGCGAAAAGCCACAAAAATGGGTAGACGGATGAGGTTTTCTTTGTTATGGGTTGGGAGAGTCATTTGACACATACGTACGTTATTTCCGACCCTTTGCATCGGCACGTCAAATATCTACCTAGTGAGGTTTGAACTCTAGACCTCTTGTGAGGAGGCTACGAGTCTTACCACTAAATCATTTGGTGGTTGTTACGCCACGAAAATAGGTACTAAAAAAAAACTCTTGATAAAAAAAAACATAGCAAGTACCTGAATTGATTTAACATAAGGTTTGTTGATCTTCATGAGATGAGCTTTAATCAACTTCATCTTATTGAGCTCTTCCCGTGGTCGAAAAACTTGGTTTTTCTTGGCTGAGGCTGCCGAAAAATGGGAAGAAAACAAGAGAAGAATAAAAATAAAACTTGAAATGATTGGTTGGATTCTAAAACAAGAAACTGAAGCCACTATTTGTTGTTTGTGTTTTTGACATTGTTGTTGTTGTTGTTTTAACTTGACTTGATGTTGTCTTGTTCTGTGATCAAAATGAAAACAGAAAAAACAAAAACAAGCTTCTTCTTCTTCTTCTGTTTTCTTAATCCCCATTTTTGAAACTCTTTCACTCATTCATTCACCATTAAAAATAACTTGAAATGGATACACACTCCTACTAGTAGAAGAAGTTTCTTTTTTCTCTCTCTAGCTAGAAGCTATGGTTTCTACTAGTATATGTTCTGACAACAAGAAGTTAAGAGTCTTAAATAGGTTTGAGTTAAGAGCTCACAAAGGTGGCTTTTAGGGCACGTTTGGTAGAGAGAATTTCAGGGAAAAGAAATGAAGCAGAGAATAGAATTTCAGAGAATAGAAATCAGTAGAGAAAATTGATAAATTATATCGTTTGGTAACAACAGAGAATTGGTTAGAGAATTGTAGAAAAATTTATTTTTGTCCAATTTTTTTTTTTAAATGATTTCAATTACAAAAAATTATATTATATTTTCAAATACAATCCATTTCTTTTCGAAAAAACAAAAAAAAAACAATTATTATCCATAAAAAAGACGGAGAATTTGAATTCCACTCGGTATGGGATGGAAATCAATTTACAAAGGGACCTTTTCTTGAGAATTGCATTTCTCCGCTTTCTCAACTCTTTGACTTACCAAACAAGAGAATTCAACACAATTCCATTTCTTTGGCCTCATTTCTTTGTACCAAACATGCCCTTAGAGTTTTTATTAAGAGAATACACACATGGTTTTGATTAGGACACTCCATTTTGTGCATAACATAGTTGTAAAGTGTTTACAGTGTGCACTATATAGTTATACAGTCAATGTCTCAATCAAAATAAGGCGTGCGCAAATCACCTCCCTTTTATTAAGGTTTAGTTTCCACATTTAAAACAAATTAACTCGTAGTAAGTCGTCGTATCCATATTGTTATATCCAAGAATATTTATAAGGTAAATGTCATATAACTTGTTTAGTACACTCTTTTGACATGTAATAAGCGTCAACTTTCACATTTCAATGAATTAAAAGATTTCCAACATGTAAATGTTACATCTTATTGGTTGAAAATAAAGTAATAATTATATATTTTTTAAACTGTGTGTCATATATATAGCGGACATTTATTTTGAAACGGTTTAAATTTGATGATAACGAGTCACTGTCTTTTAAAAAATTGAGATATTACAGAATTATGATGTGAGATTGAGGTAAGAATAGTAATTAGAATGTGATAAACTCAAGGT
>BQNB010088457.1:0-15255 GCA_026074375.1 Tanacetum coccineum | reverse complement strand
ACGGTACCAAATCTGAATAAACTGACAAAAGTCAAATAGTCAAAGGACTATAAACGAAATATTCAGAACACAAAAAGGGTAAAGGTTACTTTCTAACCCCCTTAAAAGAATTTCGTCCCCTAAATTCAACCACTAACATCACTAAACAAAAGCGGATACTTCAATTTCATCTAATTTTCACGTTCCCACGTGAATTCAGGACCATGTTTTGAATTCCACCAAACCTTGACGATGGTAATCCTACTACGCTTTAACTTCTTAAACTCTCTTTCCAAAATTTCCACAGGCTCTTTCAAAAAATTTAACTTAGCATCAACTTGAATCTCATCCAAAGGCACTTGCTGTGTTGGATCAGCCAAACACTTCTTAAGGTTTGACACGTGGAACGTGTCATGAACACCATTCAACTCCTCAGGCAAATCTAACCGATAGGCCACAGGGCCTACTTTCTTAACAATCTCAAATGGTCCAACAAACCTAGGTGCTAACTTCCCTTTCTTCCCAAAGCGTACCACACCTTTCCAAGATGACACTTTGAGCAAGACATAGTCACCTACACTAAACTCTAGAGGCTTCCTCCTTTTATCAGCATAACTTTTCTGACGATCACGAGTAACCTTAAGTCTATCCTTAATCTGCGAGATCTTCTTAGTAGTCTCTTGCACTAACTCAGGCCCTATTAACTGACCTTCTCCCACCTCAGCCCACATAATTGGCGAACGACACATTCTACCATACAATGCCTCAAACGGAGCACACCTTACACTAGAATGATAACTATTGTTATACAAAAACTCAACCAACGGAAGATGAATATCCCAACTTCCCCCGAAGTCTATGATGCATGCTCTAAGCATGTCTTCTAAAGTCTGAATAGTACGCTCACTCTGACTATCGGTCTGAGGGTGATAAGCCATACTCATGTCTAAACGAGTCCCTAATGCCTCTTATATTGACTTCCAAAACCTTGATGTGAAACAACTATCACGATCTGATATAATCGAGATCGGCACACCATGTCTAGCAACTATCTCATTCAAATACAATCTAGCCAACTTTTCCATCTTATAATCCTCACGCATAGGTAGAAAATGAGTAGACTTAGTCAATCGGTCCATAATAACCCAGATTGTGTCATGCCCACTACTAGTCTTGGGCAACTTAGTCACAAAATCCATAGCTATCCCTTCCTATTTCCATACGGGAATCTCAGGTTGCTGGAGCAAGCCAGATGGCCTTTGATGCTCAGCCTTAACCTTCAAACAAGTCAAACACTTACTAACATACTCAGCTATATCCTTTTTCATTCCAGGCCACCAATACCTATCTCTCAAATCATAATACATCTTGTCAGCACCTGGGTGTACAGAGTACTTCGACCTATGGGCTTCATCCATTATCAGGGTTCTCACCTCACCCTTCAAAGGTACCCATATTCGATCCAGGTAGTACAAGGTTCCATCGCTTCTCTGTTCTATCATCTCATCCAAACCTTTCTGCAACCCTGCAAACTCATCCACAGCCTCCTTCTGAGCCGTCAGTATCCTATCCTTGATACTCGACTGAAGGGTCATATTCATAGCTCTAACTCTCTTAGGCTTTACTCTTTCTTTCCTACTTAGGGCATCAGCCACCACATTCGCCTTACCAGGATGGTAGCGAATTTCACAGTCATAATCACTAAACAACTCTATCCAGCGACGCTGTCGCATATTCAACTCTTTCTGACTAAAGATATGCTGAAGACTCTTATGATCCATATAGATGACACTCTTAGTCCCATACAGATAATGTCTCCAGATCTTAAGTGCAAACACGACCGCACCCAACTCCAAATCATGGGTAGTATAATTTTTCTCATGAGTTTTCAACTGCCTAGACGCATAGGCTATCACTTTACCTCTTTGCATTAACACACAACCTAGTCCTATCCCGGACGCATCACAATATACCACAAAGTCTTCCGGTCCATCAGGGAGAGCTAGAACAGGCGCATTACACAACTTATCCTTCAAGGTTTGAAATGCCAATTCATGTTCCTCACCCCAATTGAAAACCTTACCTTTCTGAGTCAAGATAGTAAAAGACTTAGCTATCTTAGAAAAGTTCTCAATGAACCTACGATAATATCTATCCAATCCTAAGAACGAACTAACCTCAGTCGGAGTTCTAGGGGCTTTCCAATTCTTAACAGCTTTAATCTTACTAGGGTCTACATGAATCCCATCACCATTTATCACATGCCCAAGAAACTGCACTTCTCTTAGCCAGATTTCACACTTTGAAAACTTAGCATACAATTTCTCCTTTTTGAGCAGTTCCAAGACTAACCTTAAGTGTTCTACATGCTCCTCTCGAGTCTTAGAGTAGATTACGATATCGTCTATAAACACTATCACAAATTTATCAAGATAAGGCCTACAAACTCTATTCATCAAATCTATAAATATCGTTGGTGTGTTAGTTAGACCAAAGGGCATTACAGTGAACTCGAAATGTCCATAATGAGTTCTAAACGCAGTCTTTGGAATGTCATCCTCATGCACTCTCAGCTGATGGTATCTAGACCTAAGATCTATCTTCGAAAAAAATTGCGACCCTTGCAGTTGGTCAAATAGATCATCTATTCTAGGAAGTGGATAACGATTCTTAACAGTTAACTTGTTCAATTCTCTATAATCAATGCACATCCTAAAAGAACCATCCTTTTTCTTAACGAACAACACCGGCGCTCCCTAAGGCGACAAACTTGGCCGAATGAAACATTTGTCTTAGAGTTCCTTAAGTTGTCCCGACAACTCCTCCAATTCAAAAGGTGTCAAACGATAAGGAGACTTTGCTACTGGCGTTGCTCCAGAGGTTAACTCAATCCGAAACTTAATTTTCTGAATAGGCGGTAATCTAGATAGATCATCCGGGAATACCTTAGGAAAATCTCTAACTATAATAATTTCTTCTTGTTTCTTCTCACCAACCTTAGCACCCATTAAAAATCTTGTTTTCTCTTCTGGCCTCTCTCCAAATACTCTAAGCACCTTGCCATCCGGTAGTGGTATCTTTACCACCTTCTCATGGCAAATTATTTCAGTCTTATAATTGGACAACCGGTCCATACCTATAATCACATCAAAACTCCCATGCCCAAAAGGTATTAAGTCGATGTCAAAGACATGACCCTCAATTTCTAGTTTGCAACCCTTAATAAACTTATCAATCTCTACTAGCTGCCCGCTAGCTATCTTAATCTCATATCTGAAACCTAAATTGTTGTGTTCTAAGCCTAACAGAGGCATGGAAGTAGTGGAAACAAAACTATATTCGGCACCAGAGTCAAATAAGGTAGTGGAAAAATGATTGTTCAAAGTAAACGTACCCGTCACAATGTTCGGATCCTAGCCTCCCAACATGAATGCCCTACCCCTAGCCTGGTTCCCTTAGTTTCCACGAAACTAACACCTGTTATTAGCAGCAACTTGATTTGGGGATTTTCTACCGGTCCTTGTGCCCTATTCCACCTAGGACAAGCTAGCCTGACATGGTCGGTACTACCACACTCATAACATGCCCTAACAGTTGGGTTTCTAGTATTGACAGGTGGTCGATATCCAAATACGTATATAAGGATAATATCAATAATAGTATAGTAATAAGTATTCCGTAAGGATTTAAGAAGATAACTTTTATCCAAAGTAAAATTCACAACCTTCCGAGTCGTATCCCGACGAAGTGTGAATTGAGAATCGGTTAAGTTCGTGATCGCGTGCTTTGAATGGTTTCAAGGTTTTTGATTTTGGATTCTATTTCTACAACTAACATGCAAAAACAAATAAAGGCAAGCTAAAAACGAAAGCAATTAAGATGAAAGCACAAAAACGATAACGGGAATCTAAAAAAACGCGACTTAATACCTAAACTATTAAAATTTAACCTCAAAACAATTTTTTTTATAAATCCTAAATGATTAAAAATAATTTTAGAAAAAATAATTATATTTTTTTGATTTTGATTTTATTTATTATGAATTAAAAACTATTTTAATCTAGAAAAATAAGAATTTAAAAATCAGCTGAACTAAGAATCTAAGAAAAATAAGCTGAACTAATAAGCAGTAAATAAGCTAATAAGCCCGAAATAGCAAAACTAGAAAAAGACTCTTAAATATTTAATGTGTTGAGACTTTAATGAAAAAGTCCCAAGGGCGAGATGGTATTGAGTGTATGTGTTGAGGTGTTGGTGTTATAAAGGAGAGGTCACAGGTTCGACCCCTGATACCTTTTTTTTAAAACATTTAAAAAAAAATTTCTTTTTGAAAAAGCTTCTAACCACTAAAATAAGCACTTTTAACAAAATAGCTTTTTGCTGAAAACCAATAATAAGCTAGGAAAAGCTAGAATAAAGTGACAGAATGCTTAAAAGACTTAAAAGCTTAACTACTTAATTCACTAGCTAGTCACAATTCGTGCCAAACAACTAACAAATTTTAACGTGACTAATCGCAGAACTCAAAACCTAATAAATGCCTTCATAATTCCAAACCAATAAATTAACTATAGTTCATTAATGAGTATATTAACTACCTTTGAGACTTCCAACTGTCATTACATATATACACAAGTACACCTAAGAAAATCAACTCAAAAACAGCCCAATTCGGGTCTGATTGCGCGACATAAAAAGTTAGGCTTTAAAAATCAAACTAGTACTCGAATGATTTAAATTCCTTTTGTAGATCTTAATAGACACATAATAATAACTACCGTAGAAGTTCTAAGTCAATTTCAATTTTACAAATAGGGTTTTTACTTCACACAACTTAACCTAAATCTGAGATAAAAACTCAGCCTTGACAACGAATCTTGTTTGAATTATTCAAATAACTTCCACTCACTTTTAATTTTAGGCTTTTGAAAATCATTAAAATCTATTCGGATGATCAAGTTATGACTCTCGCAAGATGACCCTTCTAAACTGCCAACAATTTAACTCCGAATTTACTAACCCTAAAACCCTAATTACACATGATTAACTTCATTAACAATATAAAAACGATTTTAAAAGATAAAAACCCTAAATTTATAAATCTTACATGAACCCTAATCCATCATATTAATTATTACATGTGTTATTAATTTTAATTAACAACATAAAATTGATAAATTAAACTAGAATTGTCAAGGTAAAGATAGAAAATTTACCTTAGAAAAGATCCCTAAAATTTTTCTCTTCTTTTCTCCTCTTGAAACCGATCGAACTAATGGGGAGAGGGTTTTTGGGGATTTAATTTGTATTTATAGGCTACTAGAGAAGTTTTAGATAATTCCTAATTGGAATTTGTTTCCAACTAAAACTCCTTTTCTTTTTTTTCTTTTTCCTTTTATTTTCTAAAATTCGTTTTTACTATTCATGGGTAAAAAAAAATATTTTTTTTTCTTTTTTTTATAAATTAATTAATTATCTTTATACCTTAAGTTTATAAAAACCTAAGCTAATTTGTTAAAACCATTTTACATGAAAACTACTTCTAAAAATAACTTTTCATTTCCAATTTTACTTGCTAAATATAGAAAGTCCCTAGCGCAAAACTCTCAGATTAACAAACTTATTTCTTCAGAATGACATACTTCTTCTTTTAATCATCCATGCATCCTAAATATCCCCACATATTAACCAAAACAATATCTACCAAATACCCAACAATTCCATTATCACTATAAGTGACTAAAATGCAAATTCTCCATCAAATAACTCTTATCCCTTAAACATTAACCTCTAAAACAACTTATCATTAATTACTAACACAAAAAATACGTATAACTATAATTACTTTACACAATTAACACGAACGCTTCGAGTCACACAAAATCATTTCCGTTGTCACCACAGTGAAACGAAAGAACTCATAAGATTCAATTCAACACAAATCCAATCCCATTGAACATCACGATGCTCAATGGAGTTGATTATCCAATATCACATATCCCCACACAAATACATTAGAACACATAAAATCACACAAATCTCATAAACCAAACTTCTAGAACGGGATATTTAGGTCAACAACTAAGGTTTGACCACCTGCACGAACCAACGTTGTCACAGTCTATCACCACCTTGAGAAAATCTCGTCCGAGATTTATCTACTCTAAGGCATTATCACTATCGATCAAACAACTGAAGACACTTAGATCACAATTGATCCATGCGTCCTAAGAATAAGTCAGGACCACGCTTTGAACCCAACAAGAATTAATACTAACACTATCATTATACGCTTTAAACTCTTGACCCTCTCGGTCCACAAACTCCAAAACGGCTTCTTGACAAAAACCAAAGAGCTTTCAAACTGTAATCTCATCAACTTCTACAATCCAATCCAACTCTAATGACTTTGCTTACCCTACAAGTGCAATTAGCAACGACAAAAACCTCAAACGAAAAGAACATCCTACTACTTGAAACCTCACGCGTCATCAAGGAAAAACTCATCAAAAACCCTGAATGTTTGTAACAACTCATTTACAACCCGGCCTCCCAAACTCATCCAACTATAACGTCTTAAAACCAAGTTATAAAGTGTTTACACAGCTTAGACGTTTTTGAAGAATGGCTCGACTCGAGTGTATTCATAAAATAAATTTAACCAAAACCACACAAAACATTTAGGGCGAACTAAGGTCTAATCAAGAACCTTACGTACCCATCTTATAACTAATACTTCAACGATAATCTTGCTTACGGACAAATTAGATACTCCAGGTTCATAAGACATAAATTCTCAACGAACTATAGGCCAATCCATCAAAGACTCAAATGGTCCTACATAACTCGTTCTAACTTGTCTTTCTTTCCAATCAACTAAACTACACCCTCCAAAGGTGAGACCTTCTACCCTCCCTAACCTTATCAACATTAATTTATAAGTTTCCCATTACTACCAAAGCTAACTTTTTCGACTATTTGGCTGCCTCAACCCTTTCTCGTATTAACACCTATCTTGTTGGTTGTGTTCTTGCACACCAAAATTCGATCCATTCAACTACACTCCCTCTAGTTTACGGCCCATAAAACGTACCTACAACCCTTTCCATACTATGTTTCAATGAAGCACATCCCATACTCGAAAAGATAATCCCCACCTTAGGAAAACTCATCTCAAGAATAGATAAGTGTGCTCGACTACCTCTATATCTACTAAACACGTCCTACCGAGCATACTAGATAAAATGGGGTGACTTAGTCAGTCCATTGACTACACCCCAAATCGCATCGTATCCACCACTCACACTTGGTAACTTGACAACAATATCCTTAGTTATCCTTTCCCACTTCTACTCGGGTAACTCAGGTTGTAGCAACAATCTTGAAGACCCTTGATACTCAACTTCCACTCTCGAATACGGTAAATACTTACTATCGCAACTAGCTACATCCTTCTTCATACTCAGCCATCGATTACTTATCCTAAAACTACACCATCGTATCCGCTCCAAGATGGATAGAATATTTTGTCGTATACGCCTATTCGATAGCCAAGGTCCTTACATCTCTCCAGATGGAGATCCGAACCCTGTCTAACCAATATGAACCACTCTCCATATCTTTTCACACTCGTTGGTCCAAGCCACGCAACATCCCATGTTGACGCGTTCTTTGCTTTGGACGTCTTATCTTATACCACCAACATCCTTTTCTCAAACCTAGATCGGATCATCGTACATTTATCTCGACTCATTCTTGGCTTCACTCCTTCTTCCTACTCCATGGTACAACATCTACATTTGCCTTTCCCAGATGGTACTTGGCCTCGAAATCAAACTCACTAAATAACATCCATCCATCATCTTTGCCTCATGTTCAATCCTTCCGATTGAAAGTGTGTTGGAGACATTCATGATCCGTATAGATTACTCTCCATGTCTCATTCACTTAATGCCTCTAGCATTATAAGGCAAAACCTACCACGTTAGCCATGTAATCCTTCATAAGAACCTTCAGTTGTCGCGACGTACAAGCAATCACCTTCTCCCTTTTTCTAAGCATGCTTCCAAATCCTTACTTCGCGCGTCATAATATACTGCGAAATCGTCTGCTCCTTCCGGTAATGCCAAGATCGGCTCATTACCCAATTGATTCCTTCCACATCTAGATAGCTTCCTCTTTACTCCGCTTCCACGTTGTTGGAAAACTTCATGTACATCTTCTCTTCCTTCAGTGTCTCTACGATCATCTTAACGTGCGACTCGTACTCCTCCTTAGACTTCAGGTCGGTTTAAAATATCGTCCAAATATATACGTTAACTAGCTTGTCTATATACGGTCATGCAGGGTCATTGCACACCGCGGCTCATTAACTCTATGAAAACGCGCGGTAGCATTGGTTAATTCCCAAAGGCATAGCCTCAACAACTTCAACGTCTCCACTACTACCCTAAATACAGTCTTAGCTACTCATCTCCGTGCCCCCTCCCATTGTGACATCACATACCGAAATTTCAATATCACACTCTTCGTGAGATAATCTATGCACATTCAAACTACCCACCTTTCTTACACGTGTTAATTTAGGGAATTTTAACTACCCAAGCAATACAGACACTTCCATAACAAGTTACCATTCGAACTAATCCTCACCTTCGCAACTCAATGCAATCGTTCACAACCCAATGTGCCTTTCTAAAAACGTCAACGACACGAGCTTTTTTCGCAAATCACGCGCTCTTGTAACAACTCCATACAAAATCCTATTCTACGATGAGGGGTAAAACCCACTAAATCCTGAGAAACACTTTGAAGCTCACATACTACTAAAGTATACTAAAATTTCGACTCATATGCTTGTACTCATACGAGACCTCGCATTCCTCTTTAGTTTCGTTTCCTCCGAACCTTAAACACTTTCTAGCTCACTAAGGTATTTTTAACTACCTTCTATGGCATACCATCCCAACCTTAACCTTAATACTAATTCTCACATAAGCTACATCAACGTTCCCATAACTAAGAGGACTAAGTAAAAACAAGATCTTGAATTCTAACTGAATGGCGAATAATTCTATCGCTTCGCTACCAATCAATCGCACCACTCAGAAATATGACCTACCATCAACCCTAGAACCCACGGCCATGAGAAATACCAAAACCTTAGAATTTCACATGCACCCATTGTATGGTCCCAAAAACCATACAATCTAAAAGAAGAAACAACCGAATAAAAACCATTCGACACAACGAATGAACCCTCAGACCTAAACAAAGCGCATCAACGATGCTAGAAAACACCCAATGAATAATACCACTACCACTACCACGACCTTAATTGAAAGATTAAGAACCTTTGTACGAAACCGACTTTTTTACCCCATAGGAAACTTTCCACATAACCTTATACCAATCATTTTAAAACAATAGAATCACCTAGTTAATAATGCAAATAATTTTAAGTGTAAAAAAAATTTAAATAAAATTTTTCATAAACTTATTTAATATGATCTTTATAAAAAGAAAATCAAAAGATGAGTTAAAACACTGTGTTTGCGTTTTATTTATTTAATTTAATTTTAAAAGAAGTTTATAACACCTAAACGATATGATATCAACTACTACAAAATTACTTTGAAAAGGAAATATTTAAATTTTTATAGAAATCAATATTTATGAACTCGCAACAAAGACATCATATAGCAAAATAACTCCCAAAGATACCGTTACGGATATCCAATACCAAAATGTTAAATTACTTGAAAACGAACACGACAGGAACTCTTGCAAAACAAACAACCAGTCATAACTCAACCAAAACCAACGTCTTAGAACCAAAACCAAAAGTATCGTCACCCTTAAGACGAAAGTAATCATCAAAACCCGAACGAAGAACTTTAAAGCACTAGTTCCATGATCACAACTACAAGAATACCAACACGAGCGTTGAAATCTCAACGAACAACAAGCTAAACGAACCAACTTAAGAATCGCACGACAATGCCAACAGTATCCGATGTATCCTCAAACAATAGAAGAAAGAACATCTTACCATCTACACAACACGAACTTATAATGCGCCTCAAAGGTAAAGAGAAGAATTCCTCTAACCATACTACCATCCTCAACATGACTCACCTCACATCTACACCTAACTAATCCACATAGGCATCCAACCTTACATCCTTACGTAACTACATACAAGCACAATGAATAATGCAAAGTCAAGTCACAAGTCCACTGTGTGACACCTTTATAATTTATAGTTTCGCTGACAATAATTATAATTGCACATTTTGCAACACGCCGTACTTACTTCCAAGATCTACATCTCAATGATAACACACATCTACCACATAGCACTTAATAATAATCCAAATATAATTAAAACATGATAAACCATCTAACAAACCATAAAATCTCAATCGATCAAACAAAACAGAAGTCACACCGTGACCTAAAATATCAAAGCAATCCTCGATTATAGCAACGCATCGAGGTAGAAAACGAAATAACTTATGTTGGGCCTCGCTTGGGTTTGACTTTTCTCTCTCAAAAGTCACCCAACTCTGCGAGTCCAGTGAAGGAAAACAATCTCCAACGTATCTCCGTAGGGTAGGTAAGACATGACTAAAATAATAACAAATGCAGGTATATAATATTAGATCCCCATAATGAAAAAGTAATATATATCATATTATATAAGTAGTAATTTAAAATAGAAAGAAATATTCAAATCTTTTAGGTATAAAACATACGATATATACACGTACCAAACACTTATGCCCTAAAAATGCACTATATAAGGACCCTTAAGCTATAGTTCCTAGCTCAACCACCTAGTTATCTAAACCAAAAAGGTCTCTGATACCAATCTGTCACACCCCGCAAAGCGGAAACGCGAGCATAACAAGAATGATATCATCACACACAATGACTCTAATAGAGAATACTAAAATAGCATGACTTAAAGTAAAGTATACACACAAAGTGTCGTAACATACCCATAACTAGGCAAAAACATAAAAGACGTCTTTAGTGATAAAGGAAGTTCTTGTCAATAAGAGACAGCAACAATATTCCTACAATGCTAAACATCCACATAATAAACTTCAAAGATCATCTTAAGTCTCTTTACTAGCCACTTCACACTATCTTAAGAATCCGCAAAGACTTTACACCTTGAAATGATTCTTTAAAACGTCAACACAATAGTTGTGAGAGGTCATAGGTTTTAAGAGACACTCAATCAATCTTTAAAATACCAATTACTGTGATGATCAAAAACAAATAGGACATTATGCAAATATGAACTTATGCTAACATGTAATCCAGATACTGGGTAGAACGTTACCCAACCTGAGTCCAATTCTACAACTGGTAGGAACTACCTAACCATTCCCGCTCCCATTAACGACAAACAATGTAGAGATCCTCCGAACCAGTATAACAACTAGGTAGAACGTTACCACCCGATCCCATATGGTCCCACTTACGCACTAAGTCTACCAGCTGGAGCTTATACTTAGGCCTGGACCAACAATACTGGGTAGGCGTACTCCTCCGATCCCAAATCACTATTATTGAGTAGGCGTACTCCTCCGATCCCAAATCACTATTATTGAGTAGGCGTACTCCCCGATCCCAAATCAATAACACTTGACATGTCAACATAGAACATGCAAGTAAACCATATTCAACATGCAACAATCAGTTATAATAGCAGTCACATAATGTCCACATGAAAGCAAAACACATAATCACAGCAATTCAAAACATTTAAAACACAAGCATCATTTCCATCCCAATTTAAAAACAATGAAAAACATGGGACTATGAAACTCACCTTTGCCTAGCACTCAAAAGCTTCCAACAAGGCTTCACAAATGACAATCACAAATCTACGCAACAAGAATAATTCGTGTTACACGCTATTAAGCCGAAAGCTTAATATACATGTAACATTCATATGATGGATGTCTAAGATGTTTTATTAACCCATGATGGGTCACTATACTCATTCCCAACTTAAACCACTTACTTATACAAGTTTTCACCAGCTAGATCACAATTCCCGTGCCAAACTGCAGAATTTTAACGTGACTATCGCACTCAAAACCTTAACTAAATAGCCACTTCATATTCAAAAACCAAAAAATTAACAAGTAATTTAATGAGTATTATTAACTACTTGAGACTCCAAGTGTCAATTACAGACACAAGATACTCCAAGAAGATCTAACTCCCAAAACAGTCCCAATTCGGGTCTGATTGCGCACTAAAAAGTTTAGGCTTAAAAATCATACTTAGACTTCGAATTGATTAAATTCCTTTGGTGGATCTTTAATAGACACATAAGAATTAACTACTGTAGAAGGTCTAAGTCTAATTCAAATTTAAAATAGGGTTTTCACTTCACACAACTTAACCTAAATCTGACATAAAAACTCAGCCTTGACAACGAATCTTGTTTGAATTATTTAAATAACTTCCACTCACTTTTAATTCCTGAAACCTATGGGGTTTGAAAGTAGACTCTCTGTAGATAATTTTAGGCTTTTAGAAAATTCTTTAAAAGCTATCGATGTCAAGTTATGACTCTCGCAAGATGACCCTTCTAAACTGCCAACAATTTAACTCCGAATTTACTAACCCTAAAACCCTAATTACACATGATTAACTTCATTAACAATATAAAAACGATTTTAAAAGATAAAAACCCTAAATTTATAAATCTTACATGAACCCTAATCCATCATATTAATTATTACATGTGTTATTAATTTTAATATAACAAGAATTGATAAATTAACTAGAATTGATCAAAGATTAGAAAATTTACCTTAGAAAAGATCCCTAAAATTTTTCTCTTCTTTTCCTACTTTTTGAAAACCGATCGAACTATGGAGAGGGATTTTTGGGGATTTAATTTTGTATTTAATAGCTACTAAAGAAGTTTATAGATAATTCCCTAATTGGAATTTGTTCCAACTAAAACAAACTTTTTCTTATTTTTTTATTTTTCCTTTTATTTTCTAAATTCGTTTTTTACTACTACATTCAAGGTGTAAAAAAAATAAATTTTTTTTTCTTTTCTTTTTTACAATTAATTATTATCTTATACCTAAGTTTTATAAAAACCATAAGCTAATTTGTTAAACCATTTTACTTGAAAACTACTTTCTAAAAATAACTTTTCATTTCCAAATTTACTTTCTAAAAATAGAAAGTCTTCCAAAACTTCTCAATTTTAAAAACTTATATCTTCACAATGACACACTCTCGATTTTAATCATCACGTAAATTACAACATATAACCAAACAATTCTCTCAAATAACCAATCAAATACATCATCACTATAATGACTAAAATGAAATTTTCCCTCCATCAAATAACTCATTTCCCTTAACTTAACCTCTAAAACCTAAACTTATCATTAATTACTAACACAAAATACGTATACGTATAATTACTTACACAATTAACGCGAAACCGCTTCGATCACCAAAAATCATTTCCTTGTCACCAAAAGTGACGAAAATGACTTCACAAAATTCAACACAAATCCATCCATTGAGACGATCAACGCGCAATGATTGATTAATGGCAATATCACATATTCCCACACAAATACATATATAACACATAAAAACACCAAATCTCATAAAAACCAAACTTAAAGAACGGATATTTAGGTCAACACTACGTTTGACCAAACCTCTCAACCACGGTTGTCCACACTTAACTATCCATCTCATCTCATATTGAAACCTAAGTCGCTGGATCTAAAGCCTAACAAGAGGTACGAAAGTATGTGAACAAAACTATAATCGGCAACCATAGTCCAAATAAGGTAGTGCAAAATGATCGTTTTATAAGTAAACGTACCTGTCCACAATGTTTCGGAAACCTAGCGAGCTGCCTCTACTCCCACAGTAAATTCCCTAACCCTAGCCCGTTCCCCCTTGGTTTTCCACGACCCTGACCCCGTTATTAGTACATCTTAATTTAGACGATTCTTCCGGTCCTTGTGCCCTTAATACAATCGTAGGACAAAGGAAATTTTTTTAGGAATTGATATGGTCGGATACTACCACACTCCATAACATGCCCTAACTAATGGTTTCTAGCATTGACATATTCACATTCCTCGCACACCTCTCACAATCCTTTGCCAAATGAACTCGGGAGTTTACAGTTGAAAGCATGTCGACAAGGCACTCCGGGTGCATGGGTAGGGAGTTACAGGTGGTACACTTAGGCCAAGTACCCATATTCTCTCTTCCTACAGGGATTACAATAGTAGCAAAAGCATTCCCAGTACTAGTCATCTTATTATCATCCCTACCACTCCTATCCCTGCTAGGTTCCCCCATATTTCCTCTTTTCTTAACCTTCTTAATGGATCCATTTCTCACAGCCTCATCAGTCAATGCACCAGAAATCTGCACAACCTTCTGCATAGTCTTTAGCTCCGTTTCTGCCACCATCCCACGGATCTGTGGAGCAAGGCCATACACATACCTCTCAATCTTCCTACTTTCAGGAGTTACTAAGTGAGGAACTAATACTCGCCCAACCATGAAACCAATCATATACCAGCATGGCCCAGCCCCTGACCATGGCGTGATTTCACAACTTAATTTCCAACTTTTGCATCTCATGACTAGGACAAAACTCTTGTATCATCAGAAACTTAAAGTCATTCCATGACATACTAATAGAAACTTCCCGGCTTAGCGTGCGGATCTGAGAGTTCCACCACGTTAAATCCTTACCCACAAATGAACCAGCAGTGTATTTCACTTTTTGGTCAATACTACAACCACTCATATCATGCACAGACTCTATTTTCTCAATCCATTGAGTAAGAACTATAGCACCTCCCTTACCATCACATTCCTTAGGGTTACAAGCTAATAACTCCTTATATGAACAACCTACCCGGTTGCCATTTACTATCACATTCCCAACGTTCTCATAAACATTCTCATTAACCACATTACCATTTTGATTTACAACATTTCTTTGGTTACCAACTTGAGCTAGCATGGCCGGTAAAAGGTTCTGCAATTATTAGGAAATGATTGTCGAGAAGTCGGGTTCTCCCTCATTGGCTCCCTCTACATTCTCATTGACTCCCTCTACACCCCCATTAGCTCCCATTCCTTGGTCATTTCCTTAACCATTCAAATCATCAACGCGCTCATCATTACCTTCCCTATGTCTTCTACCCCTTCCACCTCTACCAACCCGTACACCCGTTCCCCCTCCTA
>BQNB010088456.1:0-27657 GCA_026074375.1 Tanacetum coccineum | reverse complement strand
TTTCCAAAAATAAAATATTTACAAGATCTTTTAAATAATTAGGAAGATTTTAAAATCCTAAATAAACAAATTAAAAGAAGAAAAAAATATAGCTAAATTAACAATTAATTATATTCCTCTTTTAATTCTTTGTTAACTTTTAATCATTAACTTGCAAGATCTTGCAATTTTCTTTATTAATTTATGGTAAAGATTTGCATATCTTTACCATATTTACAATAAATCAATAATAAAGAAAAATAATCGCAGCATAATAATAATAAAAATCAAATCTAGGCGTGTAACAAGGCGTAAAAAATTGATTTTTAAGCGTGTAACCCTAGATGCCAAAACGAGTTGACTCGTGATGCCACTATTGGGATTTATAAAATTAGCTAACCAATTTAGCCACGAGTGCGCAACGGATGAATTCAGTTATGGCAAGTAGGTTAACACATATTAAATACGGAAAGCATACCTTTTGCGATTATTCTTGAATACAATGAGCGTCTAAAACAAACGCCTCTACGGTTGCTCACACAATCACGTCAACTAAGTATGTAAGAATTGCTAGTCTTACCCACACGATCAAACACCAATGTGTTATTCAAAAACCAAACACACGCCTTGCGTTTCTTGTTGAATTCGAACCAAACAAACAAACCTTAATAAGATTTAAACCCTAATTCGTCACCTTAAGGAATCACCAACACGCGTACCTTGAATCACTTAAACGAAGAAATCATGCGAACGGGAAAATTCTAAAGACCGCGGTTTAACCCCGCGGTTTAGGTTAAATCGCTGAAACCCTAAGTGATTTAGAGAGGCGGTTTGTGTAGCAGTTTAGCCGAAAAAACCCTTTAAAGGGTTCGGCCGATTTAAGGTTTAGGGGAAAGGGAGAGAACCGATTTCTTGAATGGTTTTGGAGAGGATTGAATAAAGAATGAGGGATATGGGGTGTGTTTATATAGGCACCCCAATAACCCTAAATCTTATAGTAAAAGATTACTATAATTCCCATAATTAAAAACAAATCTTTCTCCTTCCTTTTTCTCTTCTCCTAACCGAACAAACACCCCCTCTAGACCCTTTGTGGGTTTTGGCTAGACAAGGGGATCCACAAGGTTCGGGGTTTGTCCAGTTTAGTCTCTTGGTTCTATATTTAGAATATATTACATAATTAATTAAACAAGTAATTAATTAAACAACTATTTAAATATAAATCGTGAAGTAACCATACTCTTTGTGTATTAACGTGTATGCCCCCAATAGACTCACGCATTTCTAACGTATAACTTGCGAAACCGACTACCAAATTCCAACACTAATCAGTGTGATAATACCAGTACACCCTTGATCTGTACAATACTTAAATTCTCTATGTGTATATCGATCCTTTAGTTTTCTGGGGACTGTTCTTTGTAGTGTTGAATAAGCACAATAATTTACCTCAACCACTTCGGTTCAAAACAACAAAATTACCTCAACCACTGTCAAGTGGTCCAATGTGTATGCAGCGACTGAAACTCAACGACTTCTTGGATCATTATAAGACACCAATCTTATAAAAATGTAAAATTGTAAACCCTGAAATGTAACACAACCTGATAATTTATTTGGTTGATATACTATAATAAGAGTCCTACTTATGAATTGGCCGATATGGATTGTGTTTTATCTAGCGGGTTAATTGGGTAATATATGTTACGTTAATATTAGCTAAAGAGAAAACGGGTCAGATGGGTTGCAAGTAACGAAGTGTATCTTTAATGCACAAATCCTAATTCGTGTTTATATTAGAAAAAAAGATTATTATAGTGGTTACTTACATTTTATTTATGATATTTAGCACATTAATTAAAAATAAAATGTAGTGGCTCAGACCAAACACACCCGTTTCGACATGTACTATGAATATTACCTTTTGACATGTTACTGAACACATATGTATAGCATTGAAAGGCATCCAAAAGTAATGATATCAAAGTTTGAAAACTGAATTTTAAGAAAACACTAAACCTTAGGCTAGACGGAGTGGGGAGGTTTTCACCGAACCATTCACCACTCACCATGGTGATACCTATTCCGCACCCACAAACTCACGCGCGAGTTGGGTTGGTTAAGGTGAACCACTCACCGTGCGGTGAGTGATAAATGTGGGCCACTATGTTTTTTATTTAATTTATTTTATTTGGTTTGTGAGTGTGAGTGGGTATTTAGTGGGGTGTATTTTATATAAAGTGGGTATTTTAATGAAATGTGAGTTAGTTGAAAGGTGAGTTGTTATTAAGTGTGTTTGGTGAGTGGTAAAGTTAGAGAGAGAAAGCTGATGTGGTGCTGACGTGTCCGGTAAGTGGTGGTGAACCACTCCATCTAGCCTTATGTAAGCATCTAATATGACTGTTATTTTGTGATAGTATCTACAGTCTATTTCTAATCCAGTATGTGTTATTAGATCTACAAGTATGTGTTATAGTAAAAGGTCAATGGAGAGAGAAGATATCTTCATCCACATGCCATCAGATCACAATGGAGTCGGAGAAACAGAAGCTGGGTGGAAGACCATTCAACGGAAAAACAAGAGACAACCAAATGAATAAAAAATCACAACCTCCTTTTTCTTTACGGATATCCCAAAAAACTGGACTGAAACCACGGTATGGAAAATGATTCGTTGTCAATATAGTATATATATAATACTATATGGTAAACCTTTGACAAATCACCTTTAACTAAGGAAACAAGTCAAAAAGTTCACAAATACAATATATATATCCGGAAGTATCGATCTTTCACTTTAAAAACAATTAAAGTTCAAAATCGGACCCGGGTAGTTTTTCCCATCGAGGAATGCAATGAAGAGTCGAGAGTCGGTTTGATATTTGATGTTTGAATAACAAAGATTTTGATTGGGTTTTCTAATTCTACGGGAAAAACAAGTAAGGCAAACTAAAAACGAAAGTAATTAAAGCTAAAACACTAAAAACGATAACGGGAATACAAAACCCGTTCTTTAAAAAACTAAATTCTACAAATTTAACCCTACGAAAGCAAAATTAATTTTTAAAGCATAAGCTAGAAAAAGTAAAAAAGAAATTTAAAAAAAAGAATATATATTTTTTTGGTCTTTTATTTTATTTAATATGAATTAAAAACGGTTTTAATAAAAAAAAATAATTAAAAATACTAAACTAAATGGGAAAATTCTGAAATTATTAGGAAAAGTTCTATGAGTAGTGCTTAATCTAGGAAAAATAAATTGGTGAAAACTGCTTATTGAAATAAGCCAGAAATAAGCTAAATATGTTGTTTAAGGTAAAAGACTAAAAAGGGTATAAATTAAAAGTAAATGGAAGTAGGACAGATTGCCCTCGTAGATGGTTGAGAGTGTAGTTGTGTTAAAGAAGCTTGTATGAAAGGGGAAGGACACAACCGGTTTTGACCCCCTGTGACCTCTCTTTTTTTTGAAAACATTTTCTTTTTTGAAAACTAAACTTAAGCTAAAAATAAGAGCTTTTTGTAAATTGACTTTTTCTAAAAACTACAAATAAGCCAGGAATAAGCTTATGAAAGTGACAGATTAGGCTTTTTTAACACTTAAACTGCTTGGCTTATTTAGACATAATAAGCAAAATAAATGCAAATAAGCTATAAAGAGACCAAATCCTAAACCTAATAAGCACTAGGGACTATAAATAAGCAAGTAAAATAAGCTAGAAAGGGACTTAAAATGCATTAAGACAGTAGGCATCAAAGACAGTTTAAAAGGAATTTTTACTAACTTTAGGCTAAAAATAAGATCAAATAAGCAAAAGATATAAACTATAAAGTAGAAACAGATTAAGTTTTGACACTAATAAGCACAGAAAAACAAACATTAAGCAAATAGGATTAAAGCATAAGCTAGAAAAGGTAAAAAGAAAAAGCTATTTTAACTATGTTTTTGCTTTTTTTTTCAAATGAAAAAAATAGGCTAATTGCGGACTAATAATAAGCAGGTAAAAGCAGTTCAAATCCTAAATTAAGCTTAAAAGGATTAAGAAGGTATCCCAATAAGCTTGTGCAAGCAAATTCAAAACCTAAAACTACTATTAGCTAACCTAAATTTGAGCTTGAAAAATGGCTTTCTAAAACTTTCATACTTAAATAAAACTTGACAGATTAAAGACCAAAATCACAAGATACAACAAACACTTGTTCTCCATTTTTCCTACTGCATAGACTCTAAATGAAAGCTTAAACAAAACTTCAAAACAACTTTTTAGTAGAGATCAAATAAAATCAGTTTGGAAAAGTGTCAAGTCCACATATTAAGAAAACTTGTAGATAATACCTTAAAAATCAATTTTAGACTTTAAAAACTTTTGACAAGTGATTAAAACAACTAAAAGGATCTTGACAAAGGTAGATTGATGACTCAAAACAATTTTTAACTCATTTTGACCCACTTTATCTCTTGACCCAAACACCCCTTTAAATCATAAAAATTAATTTAAAACTAAAAACAGACCCAATTAAGCATAGACAAATAAAAACAGATGGAGTACCATGATAGTAAAAGACAAACAAGCAAGAAACTAAAGAAAATAAGCATTAATCAATAAGCTACCCTAATAAGCAAATATGACTAAAAATGGGCAGAATTTAAGAAAACTCAAACTAAACACCTATAAACTATAAACTAGGCATATTAGGCTAAACTAAGGCAGGTTAAGCACCAATAAGCAGCAAAAATAAGCAGTCTAATAACCCCATAAGCCCTTCCATTATAGGCTTATCATCCATAAGCTAAAATTAAAATTTTTGATTCCAATGACACAGAAAAATCAAAAAAGCTGTTAGAAAAGCTTATATTAACAAAACAGGTTCTAAAAGCTTATGAGAGCTTATATAAATGACTTGTAAAAATAAATAAGCTTAAATGCATACAGATTAAAAGAGACAGAATTGCTTAAAACACTTTAAAACAAAAATTTCATTAAGTATATGATACACGTATAATATATGTAAGTATAAGAGATTTCACTAATAATCCTTGAGGACAAAGATTAGAAGCAAACTCTACACAAAATATCGTACGTTAACCGGTAAGTGTTCACCGGGTCGTTTATACCCCAAGAATTATGAATTGAGACTCCGTTTTGGTTTGGACAATGATTTGAATTGTTCTAAGATCTTTGATTTCGCAAACTAATTCCTACTAGTGGGCAAGTAAAGGTACATTTAAATCAATTATATAAAAACGTTAACGGGAAACGTAAAAACGAACACTTAAATCTAAATTGAGCAAAAATGAACCAAAAAGGGGCAAACTAATTTTCCTAGATGCTAAAAGACTAAAAATGATTTTTAGAAAAAGAAATTTATTTTTTTGATTTTAATTTTATTTTTATGAATTTTAAAAGTTTTTAAACTAATTAATGCAAGAAAAATACTAAACTATAATTTAAAAATCTAAGAAAATTACTAAAAATTGCTAATGATGAAAAGTACACAGGAAAATCAAAAACTCAAAAGTTGCTTAAACAAATAAGCTTTGAAAAATAGATTAAGCACTCGAAGTGCTTATTTTATAAAAGAGCTCGAAAAAGATTAAAAGAAATGTTTGTGCACCCTTGGACGTAAAAGTCCCAAGTGCGCAGTGGTGTTGGTGTGTGGTATAAAGGGTTAAGACTAGGTAGAGGTCTTGGGTTCGAGCCTTACTCACCCAAGACTTCCCTAATTTCCATTTTTTTTTCTTTTGCAAAACTTTTTAAACAAATTTAAAGAACAACTTATAATAAGCAAATTTTATAAAAGAAACTTTTTGTTAAACTTAAGCAATAAGTCAGAAATTAAGCCTAAAAGTGACAGAGCATACTTAAGAGATTTTTAGCTTTTGTTTTAACTGAAAAAGCAAATAAGCTTGAATAAGCTTAAAACAAAACTAATTAAGCTAACATTACTTTAACACAAACCTAAAATACAGCTGAACAACATTTAATCAAAACAATAAGCCTTAAGCTGAAATAAGCACTTAATCACCTTTTAATCAAAATAGTTTCTAAAACAGATAAAAAGGCAACTTTGAGCTTATTTTAAAGCAAGCTAATGGATCCTTATGACTTAATCACTTGTAAAATCTTAGAGCTTATACTATAGACTAATAAAAACATCAATCAGGAATTAATTTGAAAATCAAACAAGCAATGAAAAAGCTAATTGAAGAAGGTGTTGCAGACAGATTAACTATTTTTTGGTTTTTGAAATTTTTATAAAAAGACAAAGGACAAGTTTGCAGATCTAAAACAGATACTTTAATAAGCTATATAAGCTAAAATAAGCCCTAAACTATCTAATTTGTCCTATAATCTACTTGTGCACCAAGTTTTAAATCCTAAATCCTACTTAAACCTACTTGAATCCTTGATTGAAAATGGCTATAAGGACTTTATACTTGCTGATGCAGTCTACCACTTTTTAAAACAAATCTTAAAACAACATGATGCAGGCCTAAGCAATTGATCTTAACATCATTAAAAAAAACAAGACAAGAACAAATAGAGCAATGAATTCAGCTAGAAAAGATTTGATCTCCAAATGCTTATGAACATGGACTTAATACCTCAGATTAAAGAAATCAATACACAAACTTATCAAAAAGCTTAATTTAGCTTTCAAAACCTTAAATCCTTGACTTATAACCTTGAAAATGTCAATTAAACTTGAGCTAAAGGACTGCAGAACTCTTGACAGCACTAACTTAAGTTAGTGCTGTCTTGAGCCAAACACCCCTTTAAATAGTTTAATAACATTTTAAGCTTATAAAACTTAGATGTAAAGCTTGGATAAGCTATACTAGATATTAGTTAGCTTATAAATGACTTATTAAGCACATTCTAACAATCAAATAAGCAGAATAATAAGCTACTTAGACTATGCAATCATTTTTTTAATTTTTGGGCAGTTTTAATGGAAACAAAACACAATTCAAAGACAGATTATCAAAAGCTTAAATCTAGATGAAATTAACATATAAAAGACAGAATAAGCACAACCAAAACAGTAATAAGCACAATTAAGCTAATCAATAAAGCAAAACAGATTTAAGCTAAATTAAGGGAGAAAAGTGAAACTTATAGAGGCCTTTGCTCAAACAAGGCTACAAATGCCAAGGAGCTACTCTACAAAGCTCTAGCTTATCAGAGATAAGCTAGTGAGGTTCTGGAAGCCCTTCCATAACTGGCTTCCCTTTCAAATAAGCTAAGGTACATTAAGGGAGGAATTTGAGTATTAATAAGCTCAGTTATGTTTTAAGAGCTTAATTGAGTGAATAGCTAGCTTATTAGTGATTACTTGAAAGCTTATTGAGCTTTAAAAGAGTATAAGAGAGCTTATTAAACCATAATGCATTTAAGTGAAAAACATGAATTAACAATTGAACATCTTTGAAACTAAACTTTTATTGATAAACTGATTACAACTTTTAGGAAGAAAGTTACATCAAGTTTAAAAGATTAAGCTAAAAACGATTACAATTAAGCTACAATGACTAAATAAGCTATTTTCTACACTACTACTACACTAGATACCAATCATGAGTGTGAGTGGCTCCTTTTATAGGCCAAGAGTGAAGCTTTCAAGCCCTTAGACGCTCCCCCAGCTTTTGATCTTAACCCTTAATCCATAACCACTTTCAATCAATTTAATCTCGATCATTCATTGCTCTCCACGTATGGTTAGCCAATGATTGGCATTGGGATTTCCAACTTGGCATCCCAAAATTGTCATTACGTGTGTCATAGGCTTTTAGAAGGGTTGTTTTTCATTTAAGCGAGGTTAAATTGGTGCAGGGCAAAAACTTGGTTATTAGTAATCTATACACGTATTAATTAAATATAAAATAATAGAAAATTACCAAACTACCCTTGAGGACAAAGGTCGTAAGGAAAATTCTCACAATTATATATAATAATACGTATATTTACCGGTAAGTGATTACCGGGTCGTATTCCTCAAAGATTTATGAAATTGAGACCACATTTGTTATTTGGACAATGATTTGAATTGGTTCAAAGATGGTTTGTTTCCTAAAATCCTAAAAGTAAGCAAATTAAAGGACAATAAAACCTAACTTTAATAACATGAAATTAAACTTTAACTAAAAACGCAAAACGGGAACCCTAAACGGTGATTAAAAACCCTAAATTTCCAAAATTAAACCTAAAATGAATTTTTCTATTTTAATAGACTCTAATTGACTTAAAAGTGAGTTTAAAGAAAACTAGAACAAAAACGGAATTGAAATGAGCTCTAAAACACGAAAAACGTGAACGAAAACGAATCCCGTTCTTTAAAAATTGAAATTCTGCAATTTTAACCCTACAGAAACAAGACTAATTTTCCTAGAAACTATATTAATAAAGAAAATTTTTTAAAAAAGAATTATATTTTTTTGATTATTTTTCTATTTTTTATGAAATTTTAAAGTTCTTAATAAAAATAAATGTTTAAAAATACTAAACTAAATATAAAAATCCTGGAAAAATTATAGAAAATAGCTTGAACTAAGAGGGACCTAGGAAAAATAAGCTTGGTTACACAGCTTATCGAATAAGCTACGAAATAAGCTTAAACAGCTTATTAAACTAAAAGGGTAAAACATATACAAATATTAAATTTTGTAAAGCTATAACGAAAAAGACCCCAGGGCACGTTATAGTGAGTGTGTGTTGTTGTGTTGCTATAAAGGTTAAGGATGTTGAGGTCGGGGGTTCGAGCCTTGCTCACCCCCGATTTCCATCTTCCCTTTTTTTTGAAAACTTATAAAAACGAAGTTGTAGACAAGCTAAAAATAAGCACTTTTACTAAAAGAAATTATTTTTGAAAAACCCTAGTTAAGCTGTAAAATAGCTTAAAACATGACAGACACTACTTAACTTTATTTTTGTTTTTTTAGAAAACTTTATAAACTTGAAATCATGAAATAAGCTAAACCTAAGACTTAATAAGCTACTCTTAGACTAAACCTAACCTAATAAGCTAACATAACTTAGAAACAAGCATAGAATCAAAACAATAAGCTGAAAATCACAATAAGCTCTTATGAAAACTTTGAAACCAAACAGGCCCTAGGCAGACTTTGAGCTTAATTTTAAGCTAGCAAACAAGCTTTTTAAGAAGTGAAACTTGTTTTTTTTTCTAAAAGCTTGACTCAAAGACTATATGAAAATGATTTTTGAAAGAACTTTTGCAAACAAGAGCTTATAGAAAAAAGCTTGCTAAAAACCCCCAACAGAAAAGACAGCAATGTTGCTGAATTTGTTTTTAGAAAATGAAAAAGACAAATTGTTGATTTTAAAGGCTAAAACAGATAAGCTATTGGACTTAACTTTAAAAAGCAAATTGAAATCTTTAAACTATGAGCCTAAACCTATATGTAAACACAAAAATCTAATCCTAACTACTAGATCTACCCTCTGATTATTGATCATGAAAACAACACTTTTTCCTTTTGTCTACCCTGGTGCAGTATGCAAGTATATGACCAAAATTTTAAACCATTTAAGTGCAGACCTAGTAACTTGTTAATATACTCTTAAAAATACCAACTAAGAACAGATTAAGCATTATCACTTACTGGATTGGATTTAAGCTTAAAATCACAAAGATCCTTAACTGATTTGAGCTTATTAGAAATCTAACTTGTGAAAACTAATTTAAAACTAATCTAACTTATTAAAACTATCCTAACAAACTTGGATTAAGTAAAAAAAACAGATAACACAAACCAAATGGCCACAAACAGTTTTACCTTGGCTTAAACTGTTATGCCAAACACCGGAAATTGAATTTCGAATTGAGTTAATCCCTGGAGCAACGCCGGTAGCAAAGTCTCCCTATCGTTTGGCACCTTCTGAATTGGAGGAGTTATCGGGACAACTCAAGGAACTCCAAGACAAAGGTTTCATTCGACCAAGTTCGTCGCCTTGGGGAGAGCCGGTATTGTTCGTTAAGAAAAAAGATGGTTCTTTTAGAATGTGTATTGACTATAGAATGTGTATTGACTATAGAGAATTAAACAAGTTGACCGTTAAGAATCGTTATCCACTTCTTAGGATTGATGACCTATTTGATCAACTGCAAGGGTCGCAGTTTTTCTCAAAGATAGATCTTAGGTCTGGATACCATCAGCTGAGAGTGCATGAGGATGACATTCCAAAGACTGCGTTTAGAACTCGTTATGGACATTTTGAGTTCACAATAATGCCCTTTGGTCTGACTAACGCACCAGCAGTATTCATGGATTTGATGAATAGAGTTTGTAGGCCTTATCTTGATAAGTTTGTGATAGTGTTTATAGACAATATCTTAATCTACTCTAAGACTCGAGAGGAGCATGTAGAACACTTAAGGTTAGTCTTGGGACTGCTCAAAAGGAGAAACTGTATGCTAAGTTTTCTAAGTGTGAATTCTGGTTAAGAGAAGTACAGTTTCTTGGGCATGTGATAAATGGTAATGAGATTCATGTAGACCCTAGTAAGATTGAAGCTGTTAAGAATTGGAAAGACCCTAGAACTCCAACTGAGGTTCGTTCTTTCTTAAGATTGGATGAGTATTACCGTAGGTTCATTGAGAACTTTTCTAAGATAGCTAAGTCTCTTACTATCTTGACTCAGAAGTGTAAGACATTCGATTAGGGTGAGGAACAGGAATTCGCATTTCAAACCTTGAAGGATAAGTTGTGTAATGTGCCTGTTCTAGCTCTCCCTGATGGACCAGAAGACTTTGTGGTATATTGTGATGCGTCCGTGATAGGACTAGGCTGTGTGTTAATGCAAAGAGGCAAGGTGATAGCCTGTGCGTCTAGACAGTTGAAAATTCACGAGAAGAATTATACTACCCATGATTTAGAGTTGGGTGCGGTCGTGTTTGTACTTAAGACCTGGAGACATTATTTGTATGGGACAAATAGTGTCATCTATATGGATCATAAGAGTCTTCAGCATATCTTTAGTCAGAAAGAGTTGAATATGCGACAGCGTCGCTGGATAGAGTTGTTTAGTGATTATGACTGTGAAATTTGCTACCATCCTGGTAAGGCGAATGTGGTGGCTGATGCCCTAAGTAGGAAGGAAAGAGTAAATCCTAAGAGAGTTAGAGCTATGAACATGACCCTTCAGTCGAGTATCAAGGATAAGATACAGGCAGCTCAGAAGGAGGTTGTGGATGAGTTTGCAAGATTGCAGAAAGGTTTAGATGAGATGATAGAATAGAGAAGTGATGGGACTTTGTCCTCCCTGGATCGAATATGGGTACCTTTGAAGGGTGAGGTGAAAACCCTGATAATGGATGAAGCCTATAAGTCAAAGTACTATGTACACCCAGGAGCTGATAAAATGTATTATGACTTGAGAGATAGGTATTGGTGGCCTGGAATGAAAAAGGACATAGCTGAGTATGTTAGTAAGTGTTTGACTTGTCTGAAGGTTAATGTTGAGCATCAAAGGCCATCTGGCTTGCTCCAGCAACCTGAGATTCCTTTATGGAAATGGGAAGGAATAGCTATGGATTTTGTAACTAAGTTGCCTAGGACTAGTAGTGGGCATGACACAATTTGGGTCATTGTGGACCGATTGACTAAGTCTGCTCATTTTCTACCTATGCGTGAGGATTATAAGATGGATAAATTGGCTAGATTGTATTTGAATGAGATAGTTGCTAGACATGGTGTGCCAATCTCGATTATATCGGATCGTGATAGTCGTTTCACATCAAGGTTTTGGCAGACAATGCAAGAGGCATTAGGAACCCGTTTAGACATGAGTATGGCTTATCACCCTCAGATCGATGGTTAGAGTGAGCATACTATTCAGACTTTGGAAGACATGCTTAGAGCATGCGTCCTGGACTTTAGAGGAAGTTGGGATGTTCATCTTCCATTGGTTGAGTTTTCGTATAATAATAGTTATCATTCTAGTGTGAGATGTGCTCCGTTTGAGGCATTGTATGGTAGAAAGTGTCGTTCGCCAATTATGTGGGTTGAGGTTGGAGAAGGTCATTTGATAGGACCTGAGTTAGTGCAAGAGACTACTGAAAAGATCTCGCAGATTAAGGATAGACTTAAGGCTGCGCGTGATCACCAGAAAAGTTATGCTGATAAGAGGAGGAAGCCTCTAGAGTTTAGTGTAGGTGACTATGTCTTGCTCAAAGTGCGCGGAAAGGTGTGGTACGCTTTGAGAAGAAAGGGAAATTAGCACCTAGATTTGTTGGACCGTTTGAGATTATTAAGAAAGTAGGCCATGTGGCCTATCAGTTAGATTTGCTTAAGGAGTTGAATGGAGTTCATGACACGTTCCACGTGTCAAACCTTAAGAAGTGTTTGGCTGATCCAACACTGCAAGTGCCTTTGGATGAGATTCGAGTTGATGCTAAATTGATTTTTTTGGAAAAACCTGTGGAAATTTTTGAAAGAGAGTTTAAGAAGCTGAAGTGTAGTAGGATTACCATCGTCAAGGTTCGGTGGAAATTCAAAACGTTGACCCTGACTTTACTGTGGGAATGTGAAGATCAAGATAATTTATAAAAAATCAAATCATTTATTATATATATTATAATAATAAATAATTATTTATTAATATTACATCTTATATTAATTTTATAAATTAATTTTATTCTATATAAAAATAATTTATATAAATATATATTTATATATTAATATAATAATTTATTTTTTATAAAATAATAATAATATATAAATATTATTATTTATTTAAATAATTATTATTATATAGATAAATAATAAAAAAATAATAATATAATTTTAAAAATAATAATAATATAAAAAATCAAAATAAATTATATAAAATAAAATATAATAAATAAATATAATAAAAAAAGAAATTAATATTAAATTATAATCATATAATAAATGAATATATTTTTATTATAATATTTCATATTATTATTAAAAAAAAAATTAATTAAATTTATATCTAATATTATTAATAATTATAATATTTTATATATATTATATTTATATATATTTTAAAAATATAACATAAAATAATTTTTAAAATTAATATAAAAATAATTAATTTAAAAAAAATTATTTTTAAATAAATATAATTAATATATATATAAATAATATATAATTTAATAATTATTTATAAATTAATTATTTTATATCTATTATAATTAACTATAAATTATTATATATTTTATAATTATTAATATATTTATTTTATTTTTCATCTAATTATAATAAAATAACTACATATGTCAAAATAAATTCTAAATCATCTATTAAATAAAAATTTAAATAAAATAATTAATAATATAAATTTAATTATAATATAATTTAAATTAAATATTTATAAAAATAATACTTAAATTTTATAATAATTATCTAAATATTAAAAATTATCAATAATTATTAAAATTAATTTTAATAATATATATATTTTTATATTTTTATAATTTTTACTTATCTCTTACAATTAATTAAAAATTTATAATCAATAACATTTTTATAAATCTAAAAAATATTAAAAATATAATTTTTATATAATAATATTAATTATATAATATATAAATTAATAGTTAATTAAATTAATACATCTTAATATTTATTTAATATAATATGATCTATCAAATTATTATTTCATTTAATATATTTTTATATTTATATAAATTTTATTAAAATAAATATTTATATATTTTAATTATGGAAGATATATTTTTATTAATATTTTTTCAATTACGATAATATATATACAACTAGATTATATTTACAAATTATTTATAAAGATTTAAATAAAAAAATAATTTATCTATTTGCTTGAGGAGTTGAATGGAGTTCATGACACGTTCCACGTGTCAAACCTTAAGAAGTGTTTGGCTGATCCAACACTGCAAGTGCCTTTGGATGAGATTCGAGTTGATGCTAAATTGATTTTTTTGGAAAAACCTGTGGAAATTTTTGAAAGAGAGTTTAAGAAGCTGAAGTGTAGTAGGATTACCATCGTCAAGGTTCGGTGGAATTTGAAACGTGGCCCTGAATTCATGTAGGAACGTGAAGATCAGATAAAATTAAAGTACCCGCATTTGTTTAGTGATGTTAGTAGCTGAATTTCAGGGTCAAAATTCTTTTAAGGGGGTAAAATGTAACATTTTCCCTTTTTGTGTTCGGAATATTTCATTTATAGTCCTTTGACTATTTGGCTTTTGTCGTTTATTCAGATTTTGTACCGTGTTGACGGTGGTGATTTTGTTGAGAAATTATGGTGATTTATGGTTTATTGTGATTAATAATCCCTTTTGGAAGGTATTATTGTGTTATTTGTATTCCGGGTGGTTTGCCCCGTGAATTTTGAAAAATGCCGAAAAACGAGTCTGACACGTCCGTTAATGTCCAAATGAGTTTTGAAGGGTTTAAAGTATAAATATGTCGTGTAAATACTCTAGGTTAATGGAAAAGTATTTTTAAGGTGAATAAAAATGCTAATTAACTTTGGGGTAAATTTTACGGTTGAGTTTTACGAGCTTTTAAGTGATCCCGACACGAAAAGAAAGACCTGAAACCCTCCCTTGGATCCTTTACTTAGACGTGTAAACCAAGGGGACAAGGAGGCAAGATTTTAGCTAACCTTGTCCTAAGGTTGTACATAAGATGCTTCCATTCCCCATCATTTCAATAATCCTTATCATTTCAAAAATCAAAAACACACACATCCTCTCCTTTTAGTGTGTGTGCGTCCGACCTAAGCCACCAATAAAAACACATAAAAAATTCAACTTTGATCGAGAACGTGATATTTCGGGTTGATACGAGTGTTTTGGTATTCATTAAACAACGTTTGGGTTGTCCGGTTCGTGTCGAAATCTACATTTTTGAAGATTTTCTTGTAAGTTTTCAAATTTAAATTTCGTTTGTCCTTTTGGGTTTATCTTGATGCATAGATGTTAGTTGTACAAGTTGATCATCGTGAAAATCGATTTTTGGAAACGAAATGAATAAAAGGGGTATGTTTGGTCGTTGGATTTAAAAAGGAAAGGAGGAGTTTTTGTAGTTTTGATGTTGTGGTCATGATGGTTGAACAATATATGTTGCTAGATAGCTTATTTTTTATAGTAGCTTGTATAGATTATTTGAGCTTATTTTTAAGCTATTTCTTGGCTTATTTTGGGCTTATATGCCACGTGATTTTTCAAAATCACTAGGAAAGTGATTTTGACTATTTTGTGTTATGACGTATGTTTGTGGACTATTTTTGAGGCTTATGGTAGTAACCAAATGCGATACGTAGCTTATTAGCTTATTTTCAAGCTTAATATACGTATTTTGGAGCTTATGGACTCACGGCCCAATAAGTCTATTTAAGCCGTGGCTTAATGGGAGGGCTTATTGTGGTCCAGATTATTTTCTACTTATTGGTATAAGCTTATGTATGTAAATGGACCTTGGTTTTGGACTTGGATCGTATTTTGGACTTATAAATATCTTAATGGACCCTTGTTGGGCCTTAAAGCCCAATAAGCGATATTTAGTCGTTATAAGAGTTTTGACGGACTTTTGAAAGTGAAAATGTATTTACGAAGTGATATTGAACGATATTTTGGGAAAAACGTTTTAGTAAACGTTAAAGATTGAGATTTTGGAGTTTTGTCGAAAAGTGTCGAATTTATGAAAAGTGTTGAAAATAAGATTTAAAACCTTGGAAAACGTTGTATGAGCATACGGGTCATGTCAAAATTTCGTAAAAAGTTTATACTTAGAAATTTTCCTAAAAACATGATTTTTGATTTTAAATAATAAAATATTATTTTATTATTTTATTTATTTAATAAATTCACTAAAAGACGAAAAATATATTTTTTCTCGAAACTTCTCGAATATGTTTACTATGAGTAAACGTTTCATTTTCAACTCTAATATGATTATTTTCACGGTGACTAAGGTTACCGAATGGACTTACCGAGATATATTTATAATTATTAATTATAAATATTTACGTATATTACTTATCTATTTCTTTAAATAGTATAAGTATGTATTATTGAGTAATGGGATTGATATGATTGTTGGGATATGTCGTCAACCATCACACCACTAAATTGTTATGAGTAATTGTACAACGCGTCTAAACTCTATGCATCAAACGTGAAGATTGTTTTGGAAATGGATGATTAAATTGGGACATTAACTGGACTAGGTCGTGTGCGGGCGTCGTTGCATTTGCTTATGTGATTGAGAGTTGGTTACTAAAGACTTGCTTGAGGTGAGTTCTCGTAGCTCTACTTTTACTGTTTTTCCATTGGGAAAAAATGATACTCAAATGTGTTTTGAAATGTTTTGAATTGATCTGTGCGAAATATGGTTTTGCTTTTGGGACAAGTTGCATGCTTATGACTGCTATGTGAATATTATGTGTTGCATGATTGTTTGGATCTGATGGGTACGCCTACCCAGTATTTGTGTGATTATTGGAGCGGATGGGTACGCCTACCCTAGTTTGTGTGCGGTCCTGCCCTAATCTAGTGCTCTAGCTGGTAGGCCCTTTAGGTGCGTAAGTGACATATGGTTATTGGTTAGCGGTGATGCTATGTTTGTTTGCATATATTCACTGTCATATAGCACTATTGTCCACTGTTTGAAATATTGGCACAACTTTTTGGGTTTTAAGTCAAATCTACGAGCTCACCAACATTATTGTTGACGTTTTCGAGTATCATTTTCAGGTGAAGTGAAAGAGGAATAAATTGGTGATATGTGATAGCGGACTTAGAAGTATCCCGAGTGGATTTTCATGTGAAGTCTTGCTTGTTTATTTTATTTGGCTTTAGTATTTGGAAGTTTTGGTTTAAGTTTAGATTTTAGACCCCTGTGCGGGCTTTTGAATAATTGTAAGAGATTGTGGATTTAGCTATGATTGGGACATCACTCGAGGTTGTTCGAGGTTGATGGTCTTCGTAACACTTGAAGTTTATGCATTGTAGTTTTCTCTATATTGTATCTTGTGTTATGATTGATCATTATGTTGCGCTCCTGAGTTTCCGCCTTTGTCGGGGTGTGACAGAAAGTTATTGCTTTCCAATAGTTATCAGCATGCCAAAAAAGCTTACAGCATAGCTATGTTATTTTATAATAAAACTGGTTTTTATATATAATGGTGTAGGACGTTTCATGCAATAAAATTACATTTTCAGGCAACTTTCAACCTATTTAACTCGTCCCTGAAGTTCTAGGTATTGTTTGACTTGTTAGAGATTATGCATAACCAGAACTCGGTAATTACAAGTAAATGGGTTGAAAGTACCTCTAGTTAGCCTAGTACGTCTAATTGGTTGTGACAAAAGTCTTGTATCTTCGCAGTTATTAAACTCTGCACTTGTTCCTAATTTCAACCAGAGCTAAGCCTTGTATTGTCGCGTGCAATTCTATTCAGTAATCAGAGATAAGCTAGCACCGATTAAACCTTTAGCCAAGTTTTTAACATTTAAGTCGATAGTATTCGTGACATGGTGGTAAGGTGTTTCTGTTTTATACTTGCATTTCTTTTTTCGGTGGAAGCCCTTAGAGGCTTTTTAGCGCATGAGTTAAAAACATGTATTCATGACTATATCATATGTATTGAGGTGAGGAATGTACTTTATTTCTTACTGAATTTTTTATTACCAATAAAACATAGCTAAAAAGGATATAAAAGGCTCTAAATGTAGTTATAGTTGAATCTTGTGGAGGTCTAAATGTAGTTATAGTTGAATCTTGTGGAGTAAACAGAGGGGAGTAGTTGGGGTGTTTCGCATTGAGTTTTCAAATGGTTATGTGATGTGAATAAAATAGAAACACACTGTAACTAAACGGGTTGTAAATGATATTGTTTGGATGTGCTTCTGCTCTTGAAAGTTATAAACTTGTAATAGTTCATCATAATAAGTTTTGTTGCAACTAGTCCTCGACTGTTCTCTTTACCATTATATAATGGGCAAAGGTCATAAATGACTAACCTACTTATTCAAATATACTGAGGTTCCTAGCGAACTCTATAAAGGTACACCAAAACATGTATACATTCAAATTTTAGACAAAAATGAATAACTTTTAAGTGATTTGACTAAAATACCCTTTTGTTCTTCAATCTTCATCTTTCTCAACCACAAACCCAGATTCCGGCGACTATTTCCAATTACTAAGTTTTTCTCTCAGATTTAATTACTTATTCATTTAACTGTAAAAGAAAAATCTAAGAAAAACATTTTAAATCCCATAAAAAGAAGGATATCAGAAGTGAAATCGGATATAATCATGAGACTTTGCAGCTTTTTGATGATGGTCTTGTTGCTGGTCCGTTCGTGGGTACCGGATCAGTTGTGAGTTTTTATTTCATACTTTACTACTTTTAAATAATCTGCATTTTTATCAGCTTAGAATGATTAACGTGTTAGGATTTATGTGTTGCTAGTTGTTGTTTCAGTGCTTTTAATACTAATATGATCTCTTGAATGTTAGATATAATGCAATATTTAGTGTTGTTTGTGTTCTTTTAAAATTTTCAATGAAAGTATTAGTGACTATTTAGTAGGCGCCAATCGTTTTTATGAAAAGTTCTATTATTAGCTTAGTTGTATACTTGATGCCTTGAAGTCTGCGAATAATTTAGCTTTGTATATGCATACTAGTAAGTTTAACACGACAATGTTTAACGCGGCTTAAAAGAACTTACTAGTATGCATATGCAAAGCTAAATTATTCACAGACTTCAAGGCGTCAAATATACACCTAAGCTAATAATAGAACTTTTCATAAAACCGATTGGCGCCTACTAAACAGTCACTAATACTTTCAGGAAATTTTAAAAGAACGCTACAAGCACTAACATATTGCATTATAATCTAACACTCCTAGAATATTGCATTATATCCTAACATACAAGAGATCATATTACAATTAAAGCACTGAACATACACTACAGCACCAAAATCCCTAACAACGTTGACATATTCTAAACTGATAAAATGCAAAATGTTTTAAAGTATGAAATAAAAACTCACCGCTGATCCGGTACCCACGAGCGGACCAGCACCAAGACCATCATGAGAAAGCTGTTAAGGATTGTTGTGGTCTTGGTTGTTATAGGTGTGGTCGGGTTGGGCATATCGAAACGGACTGTGTAATGAGGGTCAGGTTACCCGTGGTGGTGGCGGTATTTGTCATTATTGCGGTCTGAGGGGTTATATCGTTGTTTGTTCTTTGTGTTGTGAGACACAGGTCATATGGGTAAGGAGTAGGGGTGGAAATTTCTGACCCGACACGAAACCCGACCTGAAACCGACACGAAAATTAGCAGGTTTGGGTTTAGTCTAATAGATTTCGGGTCGGGTTTGGGTCGACCTATCTGACCCGTTTATGTCAACAGTTAGGTTCGGGTTCAATAAAAAAATACGGCAGGTCGACCCGTCAACCCCGTTTAAATGTATATTTTTGCCTAAAATAAAAAAATTTATTTTATTATATGTGTTAAATGTGTTAAACGGGTCGACCCGCAAACCCGCTTAACTTGTGTAACCCATGTAATGTGCCAACGTTTTGTATATCAAAACGGGTTCGATGGAGGTCATACCCGAAACCCTTATTAATAACTAAGTCAAACCTGTGTAACCTATTTAAAAACGGTACCCGCCAACCAACTATATATATTGGGTTAAATGGGGTCAGGTTCAGGTTATGTTAAACAGTTAGGGTTGACATGACTGACCGATTATTAAATGGGTCGAGGTTTGCGGGTTGGGGTTTATCTGACCCGCCAACCTGCCAACCCGAACCCGCCAACCCGAACCCGACCTGAATTGCCACCCCTAGTAAGGAGTGTTGGTTAAGATGGGCATTATGCAACAGAATGATGTCACTAAAGATCTCTAAGAGTGTGTTAAATGTGTTTTATTTTAATTCTAATGTTGACTATGATGTTTATAGATTTATGGTCGTTTAACCGTTTTCTTAGTTTATGTTATATGATAATGGTATTTAATGTGGATCTTAGAGTTTCAACATGTGTTTTAAGATATTTCCCCCTGTTAGTTATTAAAATGTTATTGTTATTGTAAAGATGTCGAAATTCCTTAAAAATTATGACTGAAATTGGAATGAACTCGGACGAAGATCTGCTAGGTTTACCTAAGGTGTATTTTTTTTCCTTCATATAGAAGCCAAGCATGGCCACACCGAAATCCAGGAGATATTATTCTTGATATTTTTACCAAAACATGGGTGTGAACTTTTGTAGTTTTGAATTGGAGTATCGATGAGGTCACTTCTTGCTAAATAAAATATTTAATTCGGACATACTTTGATGATCTATGATACTACAATTTAATTTAAAAAGTAATTACCCCTTTTATTGATGTGAACCAATTTTCTTTATTTTACGAAAATGAATCACATCGCATTCTATGGTGACATGTGTGCGCGCTATTCTAAATAACGAATAAGCTTACAACTTGTGTTCTCGCGCGCTTAAAAGCATGCGCGAATATTAAATGAAGTGCGCTATTAAATAAAACATGCGAGCTTCGTATGAATTTTCGTGTTTTCGTATTTTCTTTTAATGAAGCAAGCATGTTGTAGTTGGATGGAGGATGGTACAAGTAGGGTTGATCATGGTCTGAAAACCGGATCAGACCGATCAATATTGAACGAGACCGAAAACCGACTTTGTTTAAAGCATCGGATCGAGGACTGGACCAAAATGGTCGGTCCATGTCCGGGTCGGTCCGGTCCGGTTCGGTCTTCGGTCCGGTCCAACAAAGCATAATTATCGGTTTTGTGTGAGACCGAACCGGACCGGACCGAAGACCGATCATGATGAATAGGATGGACCGAGGACCATATTCGGTATGGTCCGGTCCGGTTGTGGTCATTCATGTCTCAGCCCTAGTATATGGGAGTTAGAGACATTATGCTTGAAAGCCAAGTTAAACCCACCCTCCCATGTGTCGTTAAGTTATATGTTTTGAAAAGTATCGTTTTGAGTACTTCATGGTTTTAAAGTAAATTTGCAGATTTTTAAGGTGTTTAAAGAGTTATGTACCATATATGTCATAGGTGGAGTAAAAGGGTGTTTTCGTGCATAGACAACCATACTTTCGTAAAGCTAGCTTCTATGCATATTTAATGTCAAGTTTGTACATAACTATGAAATACATAATATTTGAAAGATATTTGCACGGTTTCGTGATTGGTCAGCTTTTTGATCGCGAAAAATGTATCAAGTGCAGCACACTATTCAACCCTCGGTAAAGTAACGTTATTGTCAACTGCCGGGTTGAGAAGAATTATCCTACCGCCGGTTTGGAGTGCCAAGAAAAAATCGAATATGAAAATGGATGTTTCATATATCGACCCAAAAGAGAGAATCGAAGAACATGAAAACAATGAAACACAGAGGAAACAACAATTATAAATATATATTAAACACCAGAAATGCTAAACCCAATTTACTATAAAAAAAGAGAATTGCTAGAACCACATAATTTTTACAAAAAAACATCCACATAATAATGTGGCAAGACATTTGGACCAATCAATACCTTACTCCTCCACTAAGTCTTTGTTTCATGTCAAATCATATTGTTACATCTCATTTTGTGGAAAGTTTTTTGTAAATATTATGTGGTTGTAGCATTACTCATAAAAAAAATCAAAATCTCACGATTCTCAATTTGGTGTTTTAATATAAAAAATATTTAAAAAATAAACTTACAAAACACACCCTCATACTATGCGAAAAGTTACTTAAACGACCTTAAACTTTTACTTATTTACGACTTTTTTTCTATAACAAACTTTATTTATCAAATATGAAGCGTATATCTATCGATTCGTAAAAAATATGTCACTGGAAAGATCGTCGAATTGCGAACAAAACGAGCCCAATTTGAAATTAGTCTTCGAACATGACCCTACGCTTTATAAAATGGTCCCTTATCATCAAATAAAACTCTATGAAATCGTGTTCTTTCCTCAGGATCAAATGTGCCACCAAGATCAGTTCCTAGGCCCTCTTCATCATCAGAGAGTTCAAGAATCAAATGTAAACACTTGAAACTGCTTATCTGCTTAAACTCAGTTTTATAAAACAAGGGTTACAAGGTTGAGTAATCGGCGATTACTTGCTACAAGGTAAATGACCGATTACTCACTACAAGGTCAAAACTTGATAAAACTCGGTCAAAACTTGAGGTTAACTCGGACAAAACTTGGCGAAAAATCGATTTTTAGTATTTGAAAAACTGTGTTAATGCTTCTATGGTCCTATCAACATGTCATACATATATAAAGATTCCAATCTGATTAATTCCTGATTACTCCTCGCCTAAGCCGATAACAAGCTACAAGTTAGTCGACCACCCGACTAGCGCCTAGTATCTTTTACAACCATGTTAAATTAAGCACATATGCACTTAAATAAGCAATCTCAAACAACCCCACAGATAATGAAAGATAAAACCATGCTGCAATATGCGCTATATTCGGTTTGGCATTTTGTGGGCAACACTATATAGGCAATAAGCACTTGAAACTTTATGTTATACTTGAAGAGGCAGACATACTTGAGGTAGAGAGTATTCCAAAAAGCATTCGTAGTGTACTTTTTTTTGTTTGTTTTTGAATTTTTGATAGTTTAACATTAAGTGCACACCTTATTCGATTTTTTTTAATGTGCATACCCTATGACCAATGTATAAGTCCGCCAGTTGGAGTTAAAATACATCAATTCACAAAGATTGAGAGCTTGGCGTATCAAACATGGAAAACAAAACTCTTGATGATAACTAGAACAATATGGATTGTGGAGTACCACAAGTCCACAACATATCAAAATATTAACACAAAATACATCATGGGTTAAACAGAAGCGGAAAGATAGGCAAGTAACATATATCAACATGCATGATGCCATGAGTCACTATGGTTGTGGTCTGTAAGAATCGTGTAAATGGCAGTAAATGCCTAGATGTGGTAATGAGGTCAACGCAGGATCTACGCGTGTTAGGTTGGGTTAACTTGCAAACAAATGTCTAATTTAAGATAATTAATTTTTAGTCTTTAATGATTGCAATGGAAGTTTCAGTAGGTACATATGCATTTGTCTTACACATGGTGTCAACTTTACTAACCGATCTCCATTGTTAGCTAAATTGCTTAACTTTACTTTCAACGTTTACCCGTTAGAAATACATAGCCAATATCAGCCTCTGTTTTTACATAGTATTGCGTCAATAATTAAGTATCTGTGTTGACTCTTTATGCGACCCAACACCATCTAAGTAGTATCATTATCCATATAATGTGAATCAACCAAACTGAAGTAGTTTAAATTCTCTACCAAGATTTTTTCAATTCCAATCCCAGTCACTACGTTATTAGCAATTCCTCGTCAATTCCAAATGCTATCAAGGACATATAACAAATTATAAAGTAGATATTTAAAGCAATTCATCGTCATTACAATGCTATAAGGACAATAACAAATTAAAAGTAGATCAAATTATATAAAATTAAAACATATAAAGCAACATGATGAAACTAAGAACATGGTTAAACCACCATTATTCCATAAACCTCATACCCAAAAAAAGAAAAGAAAAGGGGAGGGCTCAAATCCCGTGGATTATTTGGCCAAAAGTTTAGAACACATGCGACAGTAGAGATCTTGAATCTTGGGGCCATCAGCGCGGCCATCTTTACCAACAGTCCTTACCCAAATGCCCTCTCTCACCACACAGAGAACAAACAGCCATATACCCCCGCATACCACAATAGTAACAAAGACGACCACCGCGACCAAAACACCAATCCTCAGGACAGTCCTTACCGAGATGCCCAACGCTACTACACTTACAGCAACCATCACCACCACTACACTCTCTAGCCATATGCCCCTTCTTTAAACATATACGACACCAAAGTTCAGCATCATCACTACAGTTGCTAGCGATATGCCCGACCTTACCACACTTATAACAACTAGCATCATTACAAACCCCACTGTTCAGAAGGTTACGTAATTCTGCTATAGAGTCTTGATGGCGTTCCATAACGTCTTCATGGTCTTGTATCGCTCTGAAAACTATTTCATTCACTTCCCGTATACCAAGATTATATTCATAAGCTGTTGCACCTATTCCTTTCTGAAGAGCAGTTCTCACAATGCTCGACTCCCTAATAGACATAAAGATACTTGTACGTTCAGTAGTCATTATGGAACTAGAATGAATGAATGATCAAAGACAATGAACGTAAACGATGGAATGTTTAGCCTTTATGGACGGGTCAAGATTGAATAAAAGTAATTATATAATGAGAAGGAGGGATATATGTTTAGTTTTTATAGACGGGTGAAGATTTAACCAAAGGAAAATGATGTTAGTCGGTTTAAATAAAACGAAACGAATTTGTTTAATAAATATATAATTCAATATCTACACATTAGTTTTATTATCATTTTTTTTCAATTTTCTTTCAACGAGATTCGTAACTCGCGCGTCGCTACGGATAGCGTGTGACTAATTTTGACGGACCGATAACCTCAGGTACTTGTCAGTTGTTGAGACTAACTTTGCAATGAACCGATAACCCCAGGGACTATTCTATAAGTTTCTTAAAAATATATATTAAACTTCAACATTTTTTTATAAAAGCGTAACTATGTCAGAAGCATTGCAATATTGGACTCGTTTTGTTCGCAATTCGACGATCTTTTCAATGACATATTTTTTACGAATGAACCGATAAATACACGCTCCATATTTGATAAATAAAGTTTGTTATATAAAAAAGTCGTAAATAGGTAAAAGTTTAAGGTCGTTTAAGTAACTTTTCGCATAGTATGATGGTGTGTTTTGTAAGTTTATTTTTTAAAATTTTTTTATATTAAAACACCAAATTGAGAATCGTGAGATTTTGAATTTTTTTATGAGTAATGCTACAACCACATAATATTTACAAAAAACTTTCCACAAAATGAGATGTAACAATATGATTTGACATGAAACAAAGACTTAGTGGAGGAGTAAGGTATTGATTGGTCCAAATGTCTTGCCACATTATTATGTGGATGTTTTTTTGTAAAAATTATGTGGTTCTAGCAATTCTCTTTTTTTATAGTAAATTGAGTTTAGCATTTCTGATGTTTAATAATATTTATAATTGTTGTTCCATTTTTTCTATTTTCTTCAATTCTCTCTTTTTAGACGATATATGAAACATCCCTTTTCATATTCGATTTTCTTCTAGGCCCTCCAACCGGCGGTAGGATAAATTTCAACCGGCAGTTTGAAAAGTTTTTACCGAGGGTTGAAACCGTGTGCATGCACTTGTTACATTTTTCGGAAAACATACATCAAAGACTCGACCAATCACGAAACCGTGCAAATATCTTTCAAATATTATGTATTTCATAGTTATGTACAAACTTGACATTAAATACGCATAGAAGCTAGCTTTACGAAAGTATGGGTGTCATGCGAAACATCCCTTTATACACACCATGACATATATTGTACATAACTCTTTAACACACCATAAAATCTGCAAATTTACTTTAAAATACATGAAGTACTCAAAACGACTATACTTTTCAAAACACTATAACTTAACGACACATGAGGGTTTAACTTGCTTCAAGCATAATGTCCATAACTACTTATACCTAGGGCTGAGAATGAAAGACCACAAATCCGACCGGACCATACCGAATATGGTCCTCGGTCCATCCTTTTCATCATGTTCGGTCTTCGGTCCGGTCCGGTTCGGTCTCACACAAAACCGATAATTATGTTTTGTTGGACCGGACATGGACAGACCATTTTGGTCCGGTCCTCGATCCGATGCTTTGAACAAAGTCGGTTTTTGGTCTGGTTCGATATTGGTCGGTCTGATCCGGTTTTCAGACCATGATCAGCCCTACTTGTACCATCCTCCATCCAACTACAACATGCTTGCTTCATTAAAAGAAAATACGAAAACACGAAAATTCATACGAAGCGCGCATGTTTTATTTAATAGCGCACTTCATTTAATATTCGCGCATGCTTTTAAGCGCGCGAGAACACAAGTTGTAAGCTTATTCGTTATTTAGAATAGCGCGCGCACATGTCACCATAGAATGCGATGTGATTCATTTTCGTAAAATAAAGAAAATTGGTTCACATCAATAAAAGGGGTAATTACTTTTTAAATTAAATTGTAGTATCATAGATCATCAAAGTATGTCCGAATTAAATATTTTATTTAGCAAGAAGTGACCTCATCGATACTCCAATTCAAAACTACAAAAGTTCACACCCATGTTTTGGTAAAAATATCAAGAATAATATCTCCTGGATTTCGGTGTGGCCATGCTTGGCTTCTATATGAAGGAAAAAAAATACACCTCAGGTAAACCTAGCAGATCTTCGTCCGAGTTCATTCCAATTTCAGTCATAATTTTTAAGGAAATTCGACATCTTTACAATAACAATAACATTTTAATAACTAAAGAAATTCTAAAACACATGATGAAACTCTAATATCACATTAAATACCATTATCATATAACATAAACTAAGAAAACGGTTAAACGACCATAAATCTATAAACATCATAGTCAACATTAGAATTAAAATAAAACACATTTAACACACTCTTAGAGATCTTTAGTGACATCATTCTGTTGCATAATGCCCATCTTAACCAACACTCCTTACCCATATGACCTGTGTCTCACAACACAAAGAACAAACAACGATATAACCCCTCAGACCGCAATAATGACAAATACCGCCACCACCACGGGTAACCTGACCCTCATTACACAGTCCGTTTCGATATGCCCAACCTGACCACACCTATAACAACCAAGACCACAACAATCCTTAGCAGCTTTCTCATGATGGTCTTGGTGCTGGTCCGCTCGTGGGTACCGGATCAGCGGTGAGTTTTTATTTCATACTTTAAAACATTTTGCATTTTTATCAGCTTAGAAATGATCAACGTGTTAGGATTTCTGTGCTGCTAGTTGTAATTTCAGTGCTTCTAATTGTAATATGATCTCTTGAATGTTAGATATAATCCAATATTCTAGAGTGTTAGATATAATGCAATATTTAGTGTTGTTCGCGTTCTTTAAAATTGTTGATAGAAATATAATGCCTAAAAACATTATTAACATTTTTCACATCTTTACGTTTTGATAATCACAAAATATAAAAACGTTCAACGTAAAATTAAACGTAAACAAGTAATTAGGAGTAAATTCTCATTTCAACATTTACATCACTTAAAGGTATGAATAAATAAATGCTTAATGCATTTTATGATCAAAGGAAATTTTTATTCAACCTCAAACTTTTATAAAATATTGTAAACATTTTTATAAACATCACAAAACATTTTCTACATTTAAAAAAATGTTTTATTCAAAATAAACATTTTGAATTTTAAATTTTCGAACCTAAAACGGCTAGAAAAAGTCCAGTAAACACCTCCCCTGGATAGGACAAAAAAGAGGAGCGTCTGAAAGGTGCGGGCCCTTTAAATACATGGGCGGCCCCCTTAAATACATGGGCGGTCCCCTTAATTATAAGGGGGCCGACACCCTATTTAAGGGGGCCGGCCATAGACTCCGTTCCTCCTTCTTGTCCTATAAATACTGGACT
>BQNB010088455.1:0-23885 GCA_026074375.1 Tanacetum coccineum | reverse complement strand
GTGTTGATCATATTATCACATTCTCATGAGGGAATGAAGATCTTTGTTGATCACTTCATCACATTCACATAATGGAATAGAGATTTATACGTTAATCTATTCATCACATTCACTTGTGAGAATGCAGATTTCGTATTGATCATTTTATCACATTCATATTGAGGAATGGACTAATAGTTGAACAAGTTTTATATTTCTCATTTGAAACTCATTTTTTCGTTCAACAACAAGAACATATATTAGTTCATAGAACTTTTTTTATATTTATTTAAAAAAACCACATTCTCGATTATTGCAATAGTAGCATATTCGAGGCATGCTAATTAGAGAATACTTCAAGTAGCATAAATTTGATTCAGATGTAATACTGAATATTATGCGATTGTACTCGCTTATTCTTTTAAAATTGTGCAACATGATGTGCATCTAATAACAGCGACTCTTTGAAAGAGTTAGAATCTTTTGATGGTAATCTATCGTTAATGTTATAACGAGATTTTCACCGTTAAGTGCTACTTTTTTTCTTAAATCCTCGCGATGATGATGACAAAGGAATATTCTTTCTTTAGCACTTTTCTAAAGAATGATTGCTTGAACTATCAAAATCAAAACCATATAATTTCTCTTGTAATCAAACTATTAACTTCAACATTTAAGCGTGTTGATAACGTGTTGTGAAATAATAAACAAGAACAAGAGATGAAGAGAATAATAAAATACAAGTATGAGAGAGGAAGAGAGAATTCTTATTACTGATTAGTAATTCACGGGAGGTTATAATTATGTAGTACTTATAGGGTAGATAAGTACATGTGAAGCCCTAATATGTTAATGGGATAATAAGATAATGATGAATATACATAAGCCCATAATATTTACAACAATAGCATAATTAGAAAAGGATTGATGCTATATAATGACACATGTACAACTCAAATATTGACTTTTATGGATATGGATATGGTTTTGAACTATATTTATGTTAATATGAAATCAAATGCATTTATTTATGCATATTTGCTTTTTTTTAAAAGTGAAATTTATTGTCATGCATTGTTAAGAGCATTGCCCATCATTTAGGTCTCGTTTGATTCGTTGTAATATAACCTGTTGTAATCTGATATAATTGTAACATGATACATTACGTAGATTGTTTTGGTTTACAACATTGAGAGAATTATAATTTAAAGTAGATCACGTAAGTTGTTTTTTAAATGTAACTATAATTCAATTACTACCATCACATTAAGTGGGAAAATTCATATTACATAGCCAGTTTGATGGTGTTATCCCAAAAGCTAATCCATTTCACAACATAAACCAAGCACTAATACATAAGAATTTAGTGAGGGACTTGGATTTTAAGGAGAAGAGTGAGAGAGAAATGAAAGAGATGGATGATTTTCACTAAACAAAATGAGAATCAACACCCTCGTCACATGAGGATAGGGGCTTCTATAATGCCTTTGGCTAAGTAGGACGCCTAGGGCTTGTATCATGGGTCGGGCTTGGCTTTGATTGAGCTTTTGGTCTTAAACATGGACAATTAGATTAAAGTTTAAGCCCGGGTCTTTGACTAGCCTATTACATGCGTTACAAAGTTCCTATCACGTAAAGACCGACACTAATACTAATGAACGTTACATTCTTTGTTTGACTTTATATTTCTAAGGCTAACAATATCCCTCAATGGAGGGATCATCCTTTACTTTAAACTTGGTCGTTCTTGATCTGGTGTCACGATCTTAAACTTTGCTGTAGTAGACTTTTATTCCTTCATGCTTTGTGATCTTTGATCTTGAGCCTTTGTCTTTTGACTTTACGTTTCGAGATCTTTAAATATTTCCTTATTATGGTTGTACTTGATATAAGTGACCGGAACTTTGCTATAGACATTGATGGCGGCCGACACTTGTTATCTAGACATTTTGCATTTGCGTGCATCCTTAAATCTTCTTGTGCTTTGAACCAACATACTCATACTATGCATCATCATGAAAGCTGGCTTGCAATCTCCCTTGTGGGGTTGATAGCAATCTTTGTCTAACAATCTCCCCTAACAATCTTTGTTGACTTACTTTCCTTTATATGACAATGAGCATTGAGGAAGATTTTTGACTTTGTAGATTCTGAGCTTTCTTGATTACTTAAATCTTTGATGTTGATAATGTGACTTTAAAGCTTGAGTGTAAGTATGTAGTAATGAGTCTGACGGTGCTGGATCTGAGATGGTTACGCCTTAAGTAACCTGCATGTATAAGGGTTAACAAATAAACACATATATGAAAAAATGCCTCGCACATCCCTTGACGTTTGGTAACTTTAATCGCGGGTTCCGTGAGGACCGTTTTACAATATAAACATTGTACATGCGTCATCAAGATTCGATTCATGAATGAATCTCCTTGATAGGTTTTCCAGCTAGAAGTATGGTTTAGCAAACTAACACGTCTAAAGACGCTAACGAAGTTCTTTGATATTCCACAGCCGTTCCTAAATTCGGATTGGCGGATTCCCTTTTGAGATAGGATAACAACGAATTCACGTGAACCATTGAAGTGAACATCGACAATTTTAGGTGTTTCCCGTCAATTCTGAAAACCTAGATCACATTGGAGTTCTAGTTAGCACAAGTTTGATTCGTTAAGAAACTTGCAAGTCACCTACCGCAGTGTTGTATGATATTGAGACTGGAAGGATTTCCATTTGTCACTTTGAATGCTTTGGGAAGATCACAAGGATAATGCGTATGACTCTTTAATTCCACTTGTGAAATGTGAACAACAAGTGTTTTGCATTTATGTGTCCTATTGAGATTTATATTTTGATCTCTTGGTTATATACTCGATTAGTGCCTGCTTTGTTTTTAGTAATCGGAGGCTTGAGTAGACTGCCACCTTTTCAATATCAACATTTTCAGAGTGAGAAGTCAATTGATAACATGTTAATCTTTGTGACTGATGTGTCGTTTTGTGGTGTATATTTTATTGATTCAAGTTTTAAATTTATATTTTGCTGACTAAACCAAAAACAACACTTTAACGGGCAATGTACCCGATCGGTAGTAGTTTTGTGGTAAGTAGGGTGTCGAACATTTGAAGCGAGGTTAAATCTATCAATTCAATTAATAACTTGGTTATCTAATCTATGTTAATTCTATCCTATTCTAAACCTATGTTAGTCCTAGTTCCTAATTCTAACGAGAAAAGAAGGGTTTTCAGCCTGAGAGACTAGCACGGTTTGGTTGGTGACTATAATAACTTCAAGACACTTTAACCCATGCAAGCTAATTAACAAAGGATAAAAGAGCGGTCGTGCCTTATATAAGAAAATTGTATTAACCATTATTAATCCGATTAGAATGTTGGTTTGTTTATTAAGTGCAATGATTTCTTCTCTCGAGGCGGCATATCATTCTTAAGACTTAGGCGTTACATCATCCTAAGACCTAGACACATTAATTCTGTCACAATTAAAGCATCCGCATAAAGCATCCTTATTTGCTGATTATAATCTATCTTAGGGATTAAAGCAATGGTGATCTTGTTAAACCCTAGCTCATAGAGACTTTACCCACTTATCGCTTAATGGCAATTTATACACTAGTAGTCCACTTGTCCAACTATCCAATGGAATCAAAACGTTACTTGTTGAATTATCTAGGTCACCTGCTAGTCAACACGATCAATAAACCATTGGCAATATCTAATTAACTAGTTAAGCCCGAAGCGTATCCTAGACACAGACTTAGAAGGACAATATTTGTGTAACTATGATTCTAGATGTATAAATTACTATATGGAGAGCTATCCTAGACTCTAGATCTACTTGGTCTGTATCACTAGATCCAGTTGAATGATAGGTCGCATACAAAAGCGCGTAAACAAGTATAAATTGATAAACATAAACAAGCATTCAACGATAAATCAAGAAATCGAGATAAACAAATACCAAACATTCAGATCTTCATAATAATGGCTAATACCTGAAGGTATTAGCCTTCAAACGTCATAATAAATACAAAAGCAATTATTTAGCCAAGGTAAACTAACCGAGTTAACGAATGATACCAAAAACTGAACGATTACTAAAGTATATGGAATTACACGATGTCTCCTATGGAATTGATAACGTTGCTCAACCTCTTCTGCTCTTTTTCTCCTCTGAAAATCGACTTTTATGGTTTAGGTATCGAGAATATGATTTAGCACACTTAAAACTCGTTTTTGAGTTTTCTATTTATAAGGTCTGGAAGTCGGTTCGATACGGCGTATTGGGGATTTCTTGGAGTAGGGACCACGCTTGATATCTTCCAGAATATTCACATACTATATCTTGAATACGGCTTCTTCTGGATACGGCGTATTGATCTTCTTTCCTTTGTGGTCTTTGGTGAGTGCAGGCACGGATACACCGTATCTTCCTTGATGGATACGGCGTATTGGTCTTTAGAATAGTAATCTTCAAAATATCTTTATTTAAGCTCCAGAATGCGCGCCTTTTGCTAATATTCACCAAGTACTCCATAATTACTGCAATTCTCAAATATAAACGATTAAGTAATAATTCTTTGCAATAACTATACAAAATGGGTTAATAACATAGGATAAATGATGCTATAAAATAGATGTTATTTGATGTCATCAAATATCCCCCCACTTGAATCCTACTTGTCCTCAAGTAGCCTTTAGAAGTTTATAAAAATGTATCCCTAAGGATATTTTCCGTTAAAGCATTTATTCGATCTATTACAAGTACACAACCAAACACCTCACGAAATAGGAAGATGAAAACACTCAAATCACTCAACTAATCTATGTGGTAACATGTAACTAATTCGCTCAATTGCTCGGTCGTGACGAGTATTCTATCATAAGCTTGGCAAGGATACACATCTCCACCGCTAAAGCTAAGGAGTAACAAGTTTATAAAGGTAAATATGGGTTTTTGTATGGAAAGGCTTACGGTTGATCATTCTACAATCTTTCACCAGAAGTACCACTCCAACAAGGCAGCTGAAGCACACATACACACCCGGAACGCCAACGACGGAATAGTCATGTGTGTCTCGATCACATCCCATTCGAATTTAACCAACGATTAGGATGACGAAAAGATTATGATATAGGGTTAGGAACCTTTAACTTTCAACCAAAAGTCGTAAACCACGAGGCAGCTTGAGACAACGCTCATACATGGCCATAACGGTATAGGACATGCTACCTCGATCACATCCACGTTCGCGTAAAACCATCGGACTATCAATAGGTGACGAAGGGATGTAAAAATAGTTGTTAAATAAAAATCAAGAAACAAATAGATTAGACTAAGATACAAGTGCTAGACTTTTTTTCCGTACGTTACCATGATTAAAGACACGATATTTACAACGTATTATCATAGATCAAAAAACAACAACATAAGTTGGCGTTTCTCCGTTAACGGTCAACTTCCCAATCATCCTAAAATGTTGATACTCTACCAGGCAAGTGGCGTATCTTCCACTTTCATTACAATATTACATCGTTGATTTTAGTATCAACGAATAATCGATCATTCATGTAATTCCTTCGGTCCTTGCTTTGCAAAACGATTATCTTCAAACTTTCTTTCTCGCTTCTTCTTGTTGCCAAATTTCTTATTTTTTTGATTATTTTTTTTTCTTCATTTTTAACAATGCTTCAAATCTCGGTGTAATTCCTTCGATAGTTCCTTCCTTCTTCGGAAACTACCATTAATTGTGATGGTTAGTAAAATACATAAGTTTGGATATTATTTACATTCCCATTTGCAAGTGCAAATTCATCTGGTCGCACCAAAGATGAAAATGATACAAGACTCGAGGGGAATACAAAACTGTACACTTTAAAGCAATAGCAACTATAATTAAACTTAATCTAAACAGGGTAGGGTTTGGTGTTAAGGGTGTAAAGAAACAAATATTTGGTTTTGTTGTTCCTAATAGGATGGCTCTACTCGGGTTTCTAGTGGATCTTCCCCTAATGATGAGAGTGGAAAAGGGTTTAAACTGGAGGTTAACTAACCGGTGTAGTTAGTTAATAAACAACATAGATATGCTTTTTGGGTGTAATCATAAAAATTTACCAATGTAAACAAGTTACTCCATCTAAATCCATAGTACACATTATTGCGGTCTCGAATAGATATACTAAGCCAAGTTCTAAAGTCTACAACATCACGGTACACTAATCTTCTGGAATTTGGGTAAACATTTGGAAGGACTCAGGCTAACATTTCATAATATCTAACAGAGTTTATGTTCGTCGTCGGGTTTTGTATCAAGTTATTTCACAAAAGTAGGCTTGAATTTTTTAAATTAAGCATTTTAATCATTTTAATGTGAAAAATAGGACAAGTGGATCATTCTAATTCCATTCCACGACTTTAAATTATACAGACGTCCTTTGTTGTATAGATAAATATCTATAAAAATATGGGAAATATTAAAAGAATTAGAATGAGAATCTACCTGGATTATTTGCTCGGTGATTATCCAATTTGCGTTTATGAGCAAGATTGTGTGTTGAACAGCCGTCTTGAGGTTTCAAGGACTCAACATTAAGTCTCTTAGAATTTTGTAAATTCCTCTACCATATTCGTGTTATTTCTTTAACGAGTTCTGTGTAAAAATAGAAAAAACGTGCATTCCTATCTTGGCATCTACGGTTAATTCAACTAAACTAAACAAACCAAATACGAGTCAGTCTGGTGGATACGACATATCAAGTTAATGAATACGCATGTATTGCCAGAACTGACAATAATGTTTTTAAACTGCAATTATAAAATAAGACTGATAACGTCGGCCAAACAATCATTATCGCTGTATGGTGTATGTTTTTTTTAAAGGGATACGCCGTATTAATGTATGGGATTGACAGACTCGATAAAATTAAATAACAATCCGGGTTGTCTCCTGGGAAGCATTTTTTTACAGCAAAGTCTTTAAGTTAGACTTTTCTTCATCTTCTCTTCACTCGGCTCTAGTCATCATCCATCCTTCGTCCATTATCTAAAAGATTTCTTGGTAAGCTCGGCACGCCTCTTTTTTATGATTGTAAGATCGTCGTATTCGTCTTCTTTTATAGCAACATACTCTTCATATTTATTGACACGAATTTTTGTCATCATTTCTTCTTACATTGCAACGGCGCTCATGATATCTTCACAGAATTCTTCTACTTCCTCATATCTTCTTGAATTTATCTCATAAGGCATTATCATAGTTTTGTCTTATGTTTTCATCGTCTCTTTTGTTCGTTAAAATGACTCATCAGCATCTTCATTGATAAATCCTTCAATGATTGCTTTGTTTCTTAAAGCTCATTTTTAAGTTCCTATCTTCCAAAAGCCTTATTTGACCACTCGTAATCTTGATATGAAGTTGGTTTTAATAATGTAGTTCAGGGTACGTTTCCTCCATTGAAGTATCCATCACCTATCTAACTACATGTTGGCTCCGGAACATCTTGTTTTTAGTGAAGGCTTGAAGTTTGTTAATGATCGTGTGGGTTTCTTCCAAACTCAGCGTTATTAGTCTATGGCTTCTACACTTCGACCATGTACTTCTTTGTTCAACTCATTGATCCATCATCCTTGAAATCTTCATACGGTCTGAATCCCTCAATGTCTTAGTATGTAAGTCTAGATCGCTTTGCAAGAGGTAGTTAAATTTCTTTGGACCCCTACCTCCCACACCCCCCCCCCCCACCCCCCTCCCAACCCCACCCCCCCCCTCCGCTTTTCTCCTTAAACAATCCCTGTTTTATAGGTGGAACCTACAATTTTGGTCCACTATCTTTACCGGGTATAACACTTTTGGTCATTTTTTTAAAAATTTACGGGTTTAAGCCAAAACTCGAGTATCCATTTCACATTTGAGCCAAATCTAACAATTTTGGTTCACATTTGAGCAATACCGAGTATCCATTTCATATTTGAGCCAAATCAGATTTAACGAAATTGTCTGATTTGGATCAAATGTGAAATGGATACTCGGGTTTTGGCTTAAAACACAAAATAAACAAAATAAGAAAAAAAAAAAAACGCAAATTTTTTTAAAAAAATGGACCAAAAGTGTTTATACCGATAAAGATAGTGGGACAAAATTGTAGTTTCCTCAATTATTTGAATGCCTCGAACATGGGTGTTTCAAGTTAAATAAATTAGTGTTCGATCCTAAAGACTTCAACAATTTCATCTCCATAATCAGAAGATTCTTTATTTGTGAGCTCAACTTCATCATCTTCTCTGATCCAGCAAATCCATTAATGGCTTTCATAGTATAATGATCCATTGTCTTGTAGTTGAAAAACTTCGATCCCAACCATTCAGTAAATGCAACATCAGACGGATCATATCCCATATCACTCCATCAGCTTCATGCTCCGAATCATCATCCATTTTCGAGTCATATGGGATGTTAGCAAATTTCAACTTCATATGTGAATAAATCATCATCCATTCTGCTTAATCGATTGACTTCATTGTTGAAAACTTCAAGTGATGTATCGCAATGTGAGTTGCAACATCTTTGACTTTAACATCTTAATTTTCTCGAACTTCCTTTGATAAACCTTTGTCATTCTTATGAAAAAATAACCAAAAAATTTAATTAGTTAGAAACGTGGGAATAAAGGTATTAAAAAAATTGGGCTTTAAGTTCGGAGATGGAAAAGACTTTATCAGATGATCGATACGGCGTATCTATGGAATAGTTAGATAGCGTATCTATCAGTTGGAATGAAATAGCTTTATTGGATAGAAAGTAGGGATACGCCGTATTCGATGGTTAGAGCGGTCTACGCGTATTCAGTTATCGACCAAAAAACAGTGTATTGAGAAAAAAAATAATAGTAAACAATTAAAAACGCACTAATATACACGCATAAACTAATGACAAATATACAAAATTTTACCAAAATATTTTAAAGCATATACTTAATCTGATTTACACTCACTTAAAAAGGGTTAGATCTAATTCTAATGTTAAAAAAACAATATAACAATAAAAATCAAGATTAATTTTATACGGCAGCGATCGGAGCAAAAAATTGAAGTGTCATTATGTGATGTTCTTTATGATTACGTAAACCAATTTAAAATGCCTCTCCCCACACCCACACTTTAACGCACTTTCTGTCGTATTAGTTTCTTTGAAGTAATTGTTAGCACCAATCCTTCTAACCCCAAACAAAAAAACCTCATATTAACAAACAAATAAAAACAAAACAATCTACACCCATAACAACAAAACCATTTCCCTTTATTATAACCATCTCTCATTCTTAATTAATTATTCACCCACCAACCCTTCCAAACCCCCTCCAAACCCCCCCACCACCTCTCTTAATCTCCCACACCTCCATACAACCCACAACCAATCAACTTCCTAATTAATAACAACTATTCTAAAAAAATTTTTTACAACAAAAACCAAACTAAACAGCAACACCACTCAACCCCTACAACCACACACACCCAACAACAACCAAAAACACCACCACAAAACTATCACCCACCCATAACAAAAACCAATAACCACTCTCAAACCAAACTCACCTTATAAACAATAACAACAATCCCACAACCATATTTCCACACCCTAACAACTATTAACACACTTAAAACTACCCCTCCCCACCATTACACAACCCAACCAACAACCCTACCCCTTCAATCCCTCAAAATTTTCCCACAATATAACCCACATCCAACACTCCATAAACCCACACAACCTTCTCTAACAACTTCACACTCAAAAATTACCTCACATAACTAATCCTCACTTATCCCACCCCCTTCCTACCAACTCACTACACCCAATACACCCCCCTCCATCCAAACCTAACCACCCTCCCACTCTCACCCCACACCACAAACTAACAAAAACCCCCTTACCAACCCTCTTACATCTCCCAAAACACCTACAAACACCCACCCAACGTCCCAAAACAACTCCCCTTACACACTCTTAAACTTCCATCAACCCCCCAACCATACCCTAATCCAATATAACAAATTCCAACCCTATATACCAAATCCCAATACTCTAATCACCCTTCCCTCACAACTTTCCAAAATACACCACATAAATATTACTAAAATGTAACTTACACCACTAAAAATCTAACTCCCCTACAAAATCGCTTATTTTCTATAGTATTTATCTTGATTTAAGTACTAACCTCACCTGCTAAACAATTCTATGCTACGGTACATGGCGTATATCTTGTAGTAAGGCCACTATTAAGCAATCTTCTATAAAAATTTACATCCTATATCTTCCAATTCTGTCTTATATACCTATATATATATATATATATATATATATATATATATATATATATATATATATATATATATATATAGGGTGAGATTATTGTAAAAAGTTACAAATGGTAAAAAGTATAGGAATGATTTCTAGCCATTGGATATGAGGTATTAATGTGATTAAATTGAGGTATTAATTACATATTTGACACATAACGACTTGTAACTGACACACTAACGATGTTGACACATTATTAATAGGCTATTATTGACACACATGAATTTTTTTAGCTAACAATGTTGACACACTTGCACATAATTTCTTGTAACTGACACACAATTGACATACTTTTCACATGATATTAATGACACATAAATGAATTATCTACACTTTCTATCCTTTTTACACAAAATCACTTTCTTTTTGACCCAAACTCTCTATATATAGAGAGAGTAATATGTTAGAAAAAAAAACGATGAAGCTATCACCAAGGGAGGTGGAGAAGATGATGTTACATAATGCTGATTTTTTTAAGCTAATGAAAATGAGCTTTGGAGTGTTTGTTGTTTCATTTTTGAATAGTCGAATGAATGGTAGATTTGAGAAAATATTTTTAGGTAAGGCTAAATATATGATGACGACACATGGCATTACTGATGATACAAATGTCGAGAGAGTACAAGTGAAAGCCATGAATTAGACATACTTTTTGTAACGCCCTCCAAATCCGGAAACAAGTTCACCTAAGAGGTGTAAGATGTTTGTTTCAGCTTATGGGTTATTTGGTTATGAGCTTATGTTTCATAAGCTCGCTTTTTGTGACTTGTTTTGAAAGTTTACGGCTTATATAAGTTCATTATGACATAATAAACTTATATAAGGCCAAAATTTTTAATATAAGCTACAAAGAGTAGGTTTATGAAACATAAGCCCAACACCAAATAACCCATACTCTAACACAAACACCCTTTTATTGAAAATTTGATAGGCTAAGTGATGTGTTATCGATGTAGGTTATAATTACCTAATCAAGTTTTATTATTTATATTTTGCCGACATAACCTAAAACAACACTAACGGGCAGTGTACCAAATCAGTTGTAGCTTTGTTGGTAAGTAGGGTGTCGATCACTAAGAGCGAGAGCGTTAGAAACTGCTTTTACTATTGTTCTTATTGTTTATCCTACCCTAATCTATACTATTCTATATCTAATCTTAAACCTATAAGAAAGAGGGGATTTTCAGCCTGAGAGACTGGCACAGATACTGGTTGAATAAAACTTATGAAGAAAGAACTTAACACACACAGGTTGAAATCTAGGAGATAGAGAAACGGTTGATCTTATTGTGGAAACTATACTAACCATGTCTAATCGGCTTTAACATTGATTTATTTATTTGGTGCAATAATTTAACTTATCTTGAGGCGGCATATCATTCTTAGATTTAGGCGGGACATCATCCTAGATCGACTCCTCGAAGAAATCCGCGCTTTTACTCAACATGAAAATGAATCTCTAACCGATGCTTGGCTTTGTATGAAGGAAATGCTCCAAAACTGCCATGGTCATAATCTGTCCAAATGCAATATTATCAAAATATTTTATCATGGTCTTAGCGAAATAACCCAAGAAGTTCTAAATGCCGTAGCCAGTGGTATTTTCCTCTATAAAACAACAAATCAAGCTTATCAACTTCTCGAAGATAAAGTCTTACTAAAGCTTGATTGGGCTAAAAACTAAAAAACCAAACAATCTCTTAAGAAAATTGTTGCTTTCGCCAATGAGGTAGCAGTAACACCAAAACTGACAAAATTATGGCTCGAATGGATGCCATAACCATCAAAATGGATGCTTAGTACAAGGAACTTCAATCTCGTGCAAACCAATAAACACATGATCTTAACGAAGATGACATACCTATGTCTCGTAAAGAAGAAGCTAAATTCATGCAAACTTTCTGTAAGACTCATTTTTACAATGATTACCGTGACCGAGACTTGAATCGTAATAATTGGTGTTCAAGCGGACGGTATGATTACAATCGAGACAACTACCGATCCAACACCTATGATAAATCCTATGATCTTCAAAAACAATTCAACGATTTCATAAAATCTCAGCAGTCAACCAACGCTTTTGTCAAAGAAACATTCATGGACCTCAAAACCCAGCTCGAAACAGTATCTAAAAATCATCAAGCTTCAATCCAAAACCTCGAAACTAAATTCGACAGACTCGCTGATAAGCAATCTGGTCGACCATCTGAATCTCTTCCTAGTAACACTCAACCAAACCCAAATGGACACAACTCCAAAGCCTATCAACCACCGCAATCTCGTAATAAGCATGTGAATCCCATGTTCACAAGAAGTGATGATGAAGACGATGAACCTATACCTTAACCAAAAACTCAACCCACAAAACCAGCGAAAGAAACTCCTTTTCCCAAACCGTACAAACCAAAAATTTCATACCCTCAACGCCTAAGGAAAGAGAAAATGGAAGCTCAATACGGAAAATTCCTCTACATGATCTGAGCCGTTCGAATCAACGTACCTCTTGTCGACGTCTTAGCCGGAATGCCTAACTATGACAAATTTCTCAAAGAACTCATAAGCAACAAGCATAAAATCGAACAAATTTCAGCTGCTTTCTTAAGCGATGAAAGTTCAGCAATGATCCAAAACAGAGTTCCACCGAAACTCGGAGACCCCGGAAGTTTCCTTATTCCATGTAATTTCAACAAAACTTTCTCCTGTAATGCTCTGGCCGACCTTGGTGCCAGCATTAACCTTATGCCATACTCCTTATATGCCAAACTATCTCTCGAAACTCTTAAACCTACCAAAATGAGCGTAAGATTAGCCGACAGATCATTCCAATACCCTATTGGAATAGCTAAAAATATGCTCGTTGAAGTTGGTAAATTTACCTTTCCTGCTGATTTCGTTATTCTCAAAATGAAAGAAGATAGCAAGGTTCCTCTTATCTTTAGACGACTATTTCTTCACACTGCTGATGCAGTCATTTGAGTTAAACAAAAACAACTCAATCTTGGAGTTGGAACTGAACGAATAATCTTTAATATCGATTAGGCAATGAAGCATTCCTATTCAAATGACGATACATGTTTTAGCATCGATGCTATCGATGAAACCTTAGAAGAAGATTTCGAGGTTCTGCTAGTCAAGGGAAGCAAAATCTTCCATTCCATCGAAGGAACCCTTCTCGAAGAAGAAATCTTTTCTGAATTCGATAAATTCATGGCAATAAATGCCGATGAAAATTCTGACTCTGAATCTGATACCGAAGAACCACCATTCGAGAAAATCATCATCAACACCGATTATAAAATCAAAACATCTCTCGAAGAACCTCCTACGGATCTCGAACTCAAACCTCTTCCTGATAACTTGGAATATGTATTCTTGGAAGAACCCTATTTTCTTCCTGTAATCATATCATCTTAACTCTCTGCTTAAAACAAAAGAAATCTTATATCCAACCTCAAAAAACACAAGCAAGCCTTTACTTGGAAAACAACAAACACTCTTGGTATCTGTCCATCATTCTGTAAACACAAGATACAACTTCTGGATGATAAAAAACCAGATGTCCAAAAACAGAGAAGGCTAAACCCAAACATGCAGAAAGTTGTTAAGAAAGAAATCGTGAAACTCTTGGATACCGATATTATTTATCCAATTGCCGATAGTCCTTGGGTTAATCCTATTTACTGTGTACTGAAGAAAGGTGGTATTACAGTTGTAACAAATGAAAATGATGAACTTGTTCCAACACGAACCGTTACGGGTTGGCGAGTATGCATCGATTATTGTAAACTCAATGAATCAACCGCAAAAGATCATTTCCCTTTGTCGTTTATGAATCAAATGTTAGAAAGACTCACGGGAAATAAATATTTCTGTTTCCTCGATGGTTTTTCTGGATATTTTCAAATTCCTATCGGTCCTATGGACCAAGAAAAAACAACATTCACATGTCCTTTCGGAACATACGCTTATAGGCGAATGCCTTTCGGGCTATGTAATGCTCCAGCTACATTCCAAAGGTGCATGTTGACAATCTTTCACGACATGATCGAAGAATCAGTCGAAGTATTCATGGACGACTTCTTCGTCTTTGGAAACTCTTTCAACAAATGCATAAACAACCTCGATAAAATGCTCCAACGTTGTAAAGATCTTGTCCTTAATTGAGAAAAATGTCACTTCATGATCAAATAAGGAATTGTGCTTGGACACAAAGTGTCCAGCGCAGGACTTGAAGTCGACAAAGTAAAGATCGACGTAATCTCAAAACTTCCACCACCTACTAATATCAAATGTATTAGAAGCTTTCTTTGACATGCCGGTTTCTACCGACGTTTCATAAAAGATTTCTCAAAAATTGCCCGACCTCTAACTAAGCTGCTTGAAAAAGATACTCCGTTTGAATTCGATGATGAATGTCAAAAAGCATTCGAATTACTAAAAGTGAAACTCACATGTGCTCCTGTAATTATAAGCTCAAACTCGAGTCTTCCGTTTGAACTTATGTGTGATGCAAGTGATTTCGCTCTTGGAGCTGTCTTAGGTCAAAAAAATGGTAAAAACTTTCACCCTATCTATTTCGCAAGCAAAACCCTTAACCCAGCTCAACAAAAATACACCGTAACCGAAAAAGAGCTTATGGCTATAGTCTTTGCATTTGACAAATTCAGATCCTATCTTATTATATCAAAACTATCGTTCACACTGATCATTCACCTTTAAGGCATTTATTCAAAAAACAAGACGCAAAACCACGTCTTATTCGTTGGATCTTACTCTTACAAGAATTTGACATAGAAATCAAGGTTATAAAAGGTACAAAAAATGTCACAGCCGACCACTTGTCCCGAATTGAAAATGAAGAAATAAGTGATGATAATGAAGTTGATGATAACTTTCCTCGAGAAACCCTTATGGAAATTAACACCAAAGATGAACCATAGTTCGCAGACTTTGCAAACTACTTGGTAGGTGATATTATACCAAAAGGAATGATGTACCAACAAAAGAACAAATTTTTCTTCGACCTCAAACACTACTTCTGGGAAGAACCCTACCTTTTCAAAGTATGTTCTGACGGTATGATTAGACGATGTGTATCTGGACCAGAAACCCAAACTATTTTAGATCAATGTCATCACGGACTTACTGGTGGATATTATGGACCGAATGTAACCGCTAAAAAAGTCCTAGATTTAGGATTTTACTAGCTGATAATCAAAAAAGAGGCTCATACTCTAGTTCGCCTTTGCGAAGCATGCCAAAAGATGAGAAATATATCAAAGCGTCATGAGATACCCTTAAACGACATTCAACTATGTGAAAATTTTGATATATGGGGTCTTGACTTTATGGGACCATTTCCAAAATCATATAAGTTTGAATACATTTTTGTCGCTGTTGATTACATATCCAAATGGACTGAAGCTCAAGCTTTACCAACCAATGATGCCCGAGTGGTTATCACCTTCCTAAAAAAACTTTTTTGCCGATTTGGAATGCCCAAAGCTCTAATCAACGACTGATGACATCAAATAACGTCACTTTATTATATCATTTATCCCATCTGTTTTACCCACTTTTATATAATTATTGCATGATTTGGAACTTAATTTCTTTAAAGATTTTTAATGCAGTAATTCAAGATTGTTTTGTGAAGACAAGATAAAAGGCGCATAATTTGGATCTAAAATGAAGACATTTGAAGATTGCTGATTTCTGACACATACGCCGTATCCAGCAAAAGAGATACGGCGTATCTACGCCAACTCCTCACAAAAAAACGCGTTTGACCAATTCCTAATACGATGTATCCCTTTGCTACCATACGACGTATCCATGATGATAACTATTCGAAGATACAATAAATAAAGTAAATTGGGAATATATCACTGATTGATTGAGAACGTAGCGCGCACTCCAAGGAATCCAGCTTTATACGCCGTATTGGCCTAGCCAGATACGGCGTATCGAGTCTTTTTTAGACACTATAAATAGAAGACTCAAAAACGAGTTTTCAGTGTGCAATATCATACTCTTTATACCATACTCATAAAAGACGAATTTTAGAGGAGAATAACAGCCAACAAGGTCAAGCATTGATCACGAATCCATAGAAGACATCATGTAATTTTTACTCTCTTAATTGTTCGATTTTCATTGTTTGATTATGCTTGTATAATTACAATGGTTGTGGGCTAATACCCTCGGGTATTAGCCATCTTAATGAAAGTTCAATGTTTGGTTTGTTTTAAAATTGATTTCTTAATTAATCGTTGATTGTTTAATTATGTTTATCACCTCATACTTGTTTATGTGTTTGAATATGCGACCTATCATTCAACTGGGTCTAGTGATACCTAAAAAGTAATCTAGATACCGGGATAGCTCTCCATATCGTGTTTTATATTACTAGACCAATAGGATCACAAATAACGTTCTATCTTTACTTTGAATTATGAGCTTATTTGGACCGGTAGGTGACCCGTTTATGTTTCAACAATCATGCTCTTAATACCCCCTTATAATGATAAAAATAGTGGGACTACCAGTTATAAAACCGTCAAACAATAAGTGGGTAAAGTCCTGTTGGGCTAGAGTTTTAACCGGATCACCACTGCTTCGATTCCCTAAGATTGATTATAATTAGACTAAAGGACGCTTTATGGGAAGATGGGGGGTGGGTGGGTCTGGGAGGGGCGGTAGGGGGCAGGATGCGTTAATTGAGATAGGATTAATCGTGTCTAGGTCTTAGGATGATGTCCCGCCTAAGTCTTAAGAATGATATGCCGCTTCGAGATAAGTAAATCATTGCACTAAAACAGACAAACCAACATTGAACTGGATTTGATATGGCTAATACAATTTTTTATCATTTGACTTGTACCGCTTTTTTATCTTCTAATTTTCTTCTTTTGTATTTGTGTATTGAATTGATATTTGTCACCACCAAACCTGTGCTAGTCTCTCAGGCTGAAAACATGTATATATCATAGGTTTAACCAGTAAATAGACTAATTAAAATACTGATAGAATATAGGATTAATGTTTCACTCTTAGTGTTTGACACCCTACTTACCGCGAGACTCCATTTTGACCGGGTATACTACCCGTTAAAGTGTTGTTTTAGGTTTGTCGGCTAAATATAAATGTAAAACTTGATAATCAAATAATTGACCCTACACGACATCACATCAGGTTTTTGGCGCCGTTGTCGAGGAGTGAAGTTTTTTAATTCTTATTTATTAGTGTTTTAGTTTAGTTTAGTTTAGAAATAATTTGCATATTTGTGTGTTTATTTTGTGTGTTTAATTTTCTTCATTGTATATTTTTGCATATTGCGTGTTTGTGTGTTTTCTGCACTATTACAGTACGGCGTATTCAACTTCTCGGATACGGCGTATAATTTTTTTTAAAACAAATACAGCGTATTCGACTTTAAACATCAATGCGGCGTATTCAATTCACTGAATACGGCGTATTAAGCTATTTGACAGTTTTCTTTCCTAGCGAATTTATTACACGTTAAAATAGACGACCCCAACATTACTATGGAGGAGTATATCAGGCTTGAGGAAGAAAAAGCTCGTAGGCGTGGTCAGGTATGTAACTGGGAGACTGCTACTTATGGTAAAATCTGGTATGATGAAGACGTTCACGACCACAGATCTGTGAAACTGAATTCCCAGCTATAGTCTTTAATGACGAGTTACATCTGAAGTAACACTCTCGTGTGAACCCACGGTAAGTCCTCTTAACAACAATAAATTTGACTTTAGAATATCGTTTGACGAATCCGACGATGAAGATTACACGGTAATTTAGGAAGAAAATTCATTTTCTTATAAAATAATTTCTGTCAATGATGCTCTAACGTCTAAATTAGATTTCTTAACTGAACCTACTATAAGTCCTCAACATATCGATGAATTTGATTTGAAAGAAGAAACATCATTGTCTGAATGTGATGAAAAGAAACAAAATATTTTATACTTTAATGATATATTTCCTCTGTTATCGAGTCTGTCTTTTCAAACTGTCTATACAGCGTATCCAAACCCCATGGATACAACGTATCTAACTTAATGAATTAATTTTTTTCTTCGTATTAATAAGTCGAATTCAATCACCATCTAAATGCTCTTAACATCATAGAAAAAGCAATATTTTTGATTTTTTTCTGATAACAATTATTTTAACACGGTGTTTACGAGTTACATTTAACAATAAAAAAAAGGAAAATGAAAAGAAAATACTGTATATAAAATTGTATTCTTGAGTATCATTTGAAAAAGAAAAGAAAACAAAATACTGTAGATTGAAAAGTAAATCACACGAGGGGTGTTAATGCCAAAATTGAAAAGTACCAACACAAACACAATCTCTTTTAATTTTCAAAACCCAAAATCAAAATGAAACCCTCACTCTTCACTCCCAAAATGAGCCATCACTTACCAATCCTTCAATTCGAAGAGAAAATCTTAGCAACAGTTAACGAAAATCCAGTTGTTGTTATAATCGGCGAAACTGGTTCAGGCAAAAGCACTCAGCTCTCCCAAATCCTTCTCCGAAACGGTTACACCAACTCCGGAATCATCGCTGCCATTTCCGTCTCTAGGTATAAATAAATCAATTGTATTAGTTTTATCTGTTCAATATAAGTTTCACATATCTCAAATGAAATTTTTTCTTTATTTGATTTTCAGATTGATGCTGATACGGCAGTAGTTGGTGTAGTTGATTTCAAAGGAGAGGCAAAGTTTCAACAACATCTGACAAAGGGTGAAGCCGTGAGTGATTTTGCAAAGTCAAAATCACTATCACAACGTCAGTACCTCCCAATATTTTCTATAAGAGATGAATTATTGCAGGTATGAATTTTCGTATTAATATTATTTAATTAAATTATTATTTTTGTAATATTTGATGTACCCTTTTCATTATATATTTTTATTGTTATGTGGAATAGGTGATACGAGAAAATCAAGTAATCGTGGTTGTAGGTGAAACTGGTTCAGGAAAGACAACACAATTGACTCAGGTATGATATCAAATTTGCATGCTGTGGTCGTGTTATACCTACAATGATGCATCTTTTTTTTGATATTTACATTTGGTTTTTTTAATTTTATTTGTTGCAGTATTTACATGAAGATGGGTATACAACATATGGCATAGTTGGTTGCACTCAACCAAGACGTGTGGCAGCAATGTGTGTGGCAAAAAGAGTCGGCGAAGAGATGGAAACTGAACTTGGAGATACGTTTGGCAGTCACCACCACCACAAAGGGGTGCATTTGGTTTTCGTTAAAACTGACTAGGATGCGTTTGGTTTAGAGAGGACAACAAATGGGATGTTTGGTTTGGTTTGGTTTGTAAAACAACCGAGGGTGCGGGTGGTTTGTCAAAAACGCAGCGGGTGCGTTTGGTTTTGTAACACGGAAAAAGGGTGCGTTTGATTTGGGATAAACACCGAAAAGGGTGAGTTTGGTTTTGCACCGCAAAAGTATTTCAATTGTTTCATTAAATTGACCGATTAATTAAATGTGATAAAATCTATTTAATCTTGCGGCGTCTAGTAAAATATGATATTAATATTAAAACGGGATTGATATAAATCTATAAGTAACATTAGATGTATTTTAGGTGAGTTTTTGGGACAAAAACGGATTTTTGGACCTTGTGTAACGGGTACATTGTGAGCAGAAAACGGGACTTGTGATTCGGGGTTCGAGATTTTGAAAAGTTAGATTTTGGTTTATAAAATATAACAAATTATATTTTTACGGACGTTTTGATATAAAACGAGACTTTTAACTCCCAATAACGAAGAAACGGGAGTGAAATCGAAATATATACTTTAGTAGAAAATAAGTTAATTTTAAATATATAATTAAATTGATAGATTAATTAATTAACATGATTTGAGCACTTTCGATTCCTGTTTCAGCCTTCCGGGAAACCGAAAGATGTTCGTAAATGGCGTTTACTTTAGCCGCGAGGATGTCAGTTTTAACAAAATATAGGACATTAGCGGGTCAAAACTAAAAGGTCAACGTAAAAGTCAAAACCGATTATTTTAATTAATAGTAATAGCATTATGAGTACGATTTTGAGTGATAAATAAGGACGTTATAATTTATTATTTCAATTAATTATTTTAAGAACAAGTGTTTTGGTCCTAAAAGAGGAGAGTCTAAAAATAGTACTTTTGTAAATATTCGAGAGATAAGTTATATTGGACCCTCATATTTTCGTTTATCTTGGTTTAACTTTACATGTGTATGCATTTGATGTTTATTAGATCAAAAATAAAGAAATTGAAGAAGATGAAGAACCCCCGCGTGTTATAATGTGGTTGAAAGGAAGGGTAAACAAAGACGGAGAATTTACAGATGGTGAGATTAGATCAGTAGGAGATAAACTTGTAAGTTTGACTGCAAATTCTATTATTATGCTTATTTACGTTTAATAACCTATTTCCTATATTTTTGTGCAGAAAGAAGCTGATGACAAGATCAAGGAAGGAACCTTGAATCTTGATGATGGCACTGATGCCATGACAGTTGTGTTTGGTAAGGAAAAGGGAGGTTATACAAGAGGAGTGGGAAGTGGAGTTACATACAAGAGGTATTTTTATCTTCCTCGAAGCAGACGAGCAACTGATGAAAGAATTGAGTTACTTCAAACTCAACTTGATAATAAGAGACGTGAGCGTCAACAAAAAGATGAATTGGTCAAGAAATTGTCCACCGAGATGACACAAAAAGATGTATTGGTCAATAAATTGTCCAATGAGATGACAAAAACAAAGGGAATGCTTAGTCAACTGATGAATCAGTTGGCTACACAAGGGGTGCAGTTGAATTTGTCATCTCAATTGAAAGTAGCCTCATATGTAAGCCATTTCTTATGTTGTTAACAATTTCATTTTCTAATGCTAACACCACTGATGCAAATGATAGCAGGCATTGAACATAAACTGACGAGTCAATGTATTTCTTAATTTATATTTCAGGTGACTCTAATGGGCGCTTATGAGGTGGACAGAACTCAGTCAAGTGTTGTTGTACGTGATAAAGATGCGAGGATAAAAGAGAAGTCTAATGGGCTTGTAACTTCAGAAAAGGTAATGGAAACAATGGTTTTGATTTTTGAATTTTATATACATGACTAATGTACTGTGTTTTATATATACATATAGGAACCTGTTAAAACTGTCGGACCTAAGAAAACGCCTAAGTCACGAAGAAATGGGTCTCAAGATTCCTAATTGCAAGGAAATGTGTCTCCAACACAAGAACTACCAACAGTATGTATTTCAACATGTGTCTTGTTATTCTTTTGTTTAAATAATTTCTGATATATACATGCAAAAATTCTTTTTTAAGGCATCTAAGTGCAAACTGTGGCACTTAAAGAAATCAAATATTGTTGCTTTGGGTACCGTATACAAGTCTGATGGAAAACAAATGTTGCATAACCAAGCACTCCCAAATGATTGCTACAAAGTGTCAATTGATTCATCGTTAGTGGATGCAGCATGCATACCGGACGTAGGAAATAATGGGTTAGTAACAGTTAAGGATGGCGTAGGTGGTTTCTTTGCATGGCTAAAGAATCAAGTTGTTCTTGATGAGGAGGTACATACATGTGTTTTTTCAACCTACATATATATAATTCTTCATATTTAATTCAATGTTTGATACAAGCGTTTTTTGTTTACTGCAGGTTACACCACCAACTACGATACAAAAGATTAGTGATTACAATTTTGCACCAAAATTACAATCGAAGCGCAAAAATTATGTCTCTCGTGAAACCATGCAACGACAAGCTAGGACAGGGAAGAGTCATAAGTCTTTAAATTATGGTAGTTGAGAATTTGATTATGTACGACATTACAATTGTATATTTGGTTCAGTTATATACATTCGAGTTTTATTCAATTTGAAATTGCTTTTTGTTTTTAATTATGCTATATATATATATAGTTATGATCAAATAAGAAGTTTTCTTAAAATAAGAAGGATAAGAAGTAACTATAACCGCATATTCGAGATGCACCGACTTAAATTAGATGCATCTCTATAATCTTAGATGCATCATAATGTATTTTTTAGCTTTTAATTAGATGCATATACGCATATTAGATGCATTTCATGATTTCTCTTGTTTTTTGTTCCTCTACATGTGCCAAAATCATGAAAATCAATTTGCACCGTCTACCCATCAAATTAACTTTCGAAACTCAAAATGGCGCATCTAAATGAATAGAAATGCATCTAATGCAAGTCGTTGCATCTCAAATGTGTGGTTATAGTTACTTGAAAATGGGACCTTTTGGGTTATACGTTAATGTCACCACGTGAAACTTTTTGGATCAGAAAAGAAAAAAAGAACTTAGCTGTGAAATACTGAAAAGGATTAATCGGGTTGAAGGTACCAAAATGTTTATAGAATATGTTCAATAAAATATTCTTGACCAGTTTACCCAAACTAACTATATATTCTTTTCAAAATATAGTTTTTTCAGAGAAAAATGTTACATTAGATACTCGTAAAATAAAAAATGTGTTCACAGATCACAGGATACAACCTAATACAGCCCTTTACGCAACCTCTCTAAGCTAAATTGCCTATTTAGCAAAGCCATTACCATGCCAAGTAGCACAAGTGACAAGTCCATGATAACGTCTTATTCTTTGTCACTTGAAAAATTGCCTTAGTCAATCATGACATACAAACCTGTTGCCCCCTTAGAGCTTACGCAAGCTTTACCAATATTATGGGAAGTTTTCATGTTAACCTACATTTTCTTTTCTTACAATAAGATCATTACAAATAAACTCATGTTCACACGCTGTTTAATTGGTTATGAACAACATCAAGTGGTAACCAAAGTTTCCAAAATAAGGCAAAAGTTGGGAATAAGGAAAAAATTGTCATTTCTCTAAAAAAACGCCATAAGCTAAGCCAAACACCCCCTATAAATGCATAGTTATTTGATTTTCAAATATCCTAAGGAGGCGACAAAAAACTTTCTAAGATGTGTGGCAGTCAGTTGTGTATAAGCTGGTGTATCATCATTATAAAAACACACACATAAAAACACGCGCATAATAAAAGCTGGTGTATCATCATTATAAGCTGATTAAAAACACACGCATTATAAAAATACACCTACCTTGAAATGTACTGGACTTAATTTTTCATAGAGAAAAAATTAACAAAGATACGTGGTGAAAATAATTAGCAACACTTGCCTGCTTGAGGTACCCTTCTTCAAACGCATATAATATCAGCATGAAGAAACCATATAAATTGTAATTAAAACGTATTTTAGCCTTAATTAGACACTAAATATTCGTGATCTAACTTTATTCAGCTAACAGTTGAGTTGATGGCTGGATTGAAAAAATTAATCATAAAACTGGCAATTACCTCAGATCCGTTGTGATGTGTGTGAAAGTTAACCCATTTTATGGCAACACTTTACTCCCGATCATTCTGTCAAAAACATGGCAACACAAATTAA